>CAJUXJ010000193.1:0-31866 GCA_910589775.1 Avena eriantha
GTTTCATTGCATGTTTGTTCTTTTCACAAACCAGAGATGGATCCACCAGAGTTCATTCCATGTCTGTTCTTTTCATTAACCACCGCTAGAGTCATTGCATGTGTGTTGTTTTCACAGACCACATATGGATCCACCAGTGTCATTGCATGTGTGTTCTTTTCATTAACCACAGCTAGAGTCATTGCATGTGTGTTCTTTTCACAAACCGCATATGGATCCACCAGTGTCATTGAAATGTGTGTTCTTTTCATTAACCACATCTAGAGTCATTGCATGTATGTTCTTTTCACAAACCACAACTAGAGTCATTGCATCTGTGTTCTTTTCACAATCCTCATATGTGTTCTTTTCATTCACCACAGCTAGAGTCATTGCATGTCTATTCTTTTCACAAACCACATAAGGATCCACCAGAGTCATTGCATGTATGTTCTTTTCATAGACCACAGCTAGAGTCATTTCATGTGTGTTCCTGTCACAAACCACATATGGATCCACCAGTTTCATTGCATGTGTTTTCTTTTCACAAACCACATATGGATCCACCAGTCTCATTGAAATGTGTGTTCTTTTCATTAACCACAGCCAGAGTTATTGCATGTCTATTATTTTCACAAACCACATATGGATCAACCAGAGTCATTGCATGTGTGTACTTTTCACAAACCACATATGGATCCACCAGTGTCATTGCATGTGTGTTCTTTTCATTAACCACAGCTAGAGTCATTACATGTCTGTTTCTTTCACAAACGACATGGATCCACCAATGTCATTGCATGTGTGTTCTTTTAATAAACCACAACTAGAGCCATTGCATGTGTGTTCTTTTCACAAAGCGCATATGGATCCACCAGTGTCATTGAAATGTGTGTTCTTTTCATTAACCACATCTAGAGTCATTGCATATATGTTCTTTTCACAAACCACAACTAGAGTCATTGCATCTGTGTTCTTTTCACAATCCACATATGGATCCACTAGTGTCATTGGATGTGTGTTATTTTCATTCACCACAGCTAGAGTCCTTGCATGTATGTTCTTTTCATAGACCACAGCTAGAGTCATTTCATGTGTGTTCTTGTCACAAACCACATATGGATCCACCAGTTTCATTGCATGTGTGTTCTTTTCATAAACCACATATGGATCCACCAGAGTTCATTGCATGTGTGTTCTTGTCTTCAACCACAGCTAGAGTCATTGCATGTCTGTTATTTTCACAAAACACACAAGGATCCACGAGAGTCATTGCATTTCTATTCTTTTCATGGACCACATATGGATCCACCAGTGTCATTGCATGTGTGTTCTTTTCACAAACCACATATTGATCCACCAGTGTCATTGCATGTGTGTTCTTTTCATTAACCATAGATGCATCCCCTAGTGTCATTGCTTGTCTGTTCTTTTCATAGATTACTTATGGATCCACCAGATTTCGTTGCATGTTTGTTCTTTTCACAAACCACATATGGATTCACCAGAGTCATTGCATGTGTGTTCTTCTCACAAACCATATATGGATCCACCAGTGTCATTGCATGTGTGTTCTTTTCATTAACCACATATGGATCCCTTAGTGTCATTGCATGTGTGGTCATTTAATAAACCACAACTAGAGTCACTGGATGTGTGTTCTTTTCATAAACAACATATGGATCCACTAGAGTCATTGCATGTGTGTTCTTTTCACGAACCACATATGGATCCACCAGTGTCATTGAAATGTGTGTTCTTTTCATTAACTACAGCTAGAGTTATTGCATGTCTGTTCTTTTCACAAAACACATATGGATCCACCAGAGTCATTGCATGTGTGTTCTTTTCACAAACCACATATGGATCCACCAGTGTCATTGCATTTGTGTTCTTTTCATTAACCACTTCTAGAGTCATTACATGTCTGTTTTTTCACAAACCACATATGGATCCACCAGTGTCATTGCATGTGTGTTCTTTTCAATAAACCACAGCTAGAGTCATTTCATGTGTGTTCTTTTCATTAACCATAGATAGAGTCATTGCATGTGTGATTGTTTCACAAACCACATATGGATCCTCCAGAGTCATTGCATGTGTGTTCTTTTCACAAACCACATATGGATCCACCAGAGTCATTGCATGTGTGTTCTTTTCAGAAACCACATATGGACACCAGTGTCATTGAAATGTGTGTTCTTTTCATTAACCACAGCTAGAGTTATTGCATGTCTGTTGTTTTCACAAACCACATATGGATCCACTAGAGTCATTGCATGTGTGTTCTTTTCAGAAACCACATATGGATCTATCAGTGTCATTGCATGTGTGTTCTTTTTATTAACCACATATGGATCCACCAGTTTCATTGCATGTGTGTTCTTTTCATTAACCACATATGGATCCCCTAGTCTCATTGCATGTGTGTTCTTTTCAGTAACCACATGTAGAGTCATTGCATGTCTGTTCTGTTCATAGACCACTTATGGATCCACCAGATTTCATTGCATGTCTGTTCTTTTCACAAACCACATATGGATTCACCAGAGTCATTGCATGTGTGTTCTTCTCACAAACCACATATGGATCCACCAGAGTCATTGCATGTGTGTTCTTTTCACAAACCACATATGGATCGACCAGTGTCATTGAAATGCGTGTTCTTTTCATTAACCACAACTAGAGTTATTGCGTGTCTGTTTTTTTCACAAACCACATATGGATCCACCAGAGTCATTGCATGTGTGTTCGTTTCACAAACCACATATGGATCCACTAGTGTCATTGCATGTGTGTTCTTTTCATTAACCACAGCTAGAGTCATTACATGTTTGTTTTTTTCACAAACCACATGGATCCACCAATGTAATTGCATGTGTGTTCTTTTAATAAACCACAACTGGAGCAATTGCATGTGTGTTCTTTTCACAAACCACATATGGATCCACAAGTGTCATTGAAATGTGCGTTCTTTTCATTAACCACAGCTAGAGTCATTGAATGTATGTTCTTTTCACAAACCACAACTAGAGTCATTGCATGTGTGTTCTTTTCACAATCCACATATTGTTGGGGGGATACCCCCGGGTAGGGTCACGCCGGGGTATAAAGGCCGAGTTAGCCGAGGATCGGCAAGGCCAAAGCAGATGCTGGCCAGGTCACCTCAAGGCATGCCGAATCACGGGGTAACCCGGACCAGGGGGCGTTCTTCTAACTAAGTCTCAACCGACTTAAGCGGTAAGTCAGAATTGCATGTTTTACTTATATGCAGGAACAGGTGTGGCCAGATCAACTATGATCCGGGTCACGTCTGGCTTCTAGGAGAAGGAAGGAATCTAGCTGGTCAAAAGAAGCCCCGGTATGCACTACCTGAGCGAAGCGAGCAAGGACAGGACCACCGGGGCGTGGCCGACAAGGGTGACGACGCCCATGTCGGCTGACGCGGGCGCCGCAGAGGCTCATGTAGCCAAAGCATGTGTGACGCGGGGGACAAGCACCCCGGTCGGCTTACTACTTTGGGGGGAAGCATATTCTTAGGAATATGCTTCCACGTATGCCCTAGGCAGAGACCGAGCTCCCTCTATAAAAGAGGGGCTAGGGTTTCATTAGGAGGGGTTGGTTTTTCGGCTGTTCCCGTTTGGGCTAGGGTTTTAGGTGTGATCTGTGGGTGAGAGTAAGAGAGCTCCTTCTTACTCCTCTCGCCAATACAGCTCAAGGAGCACTTGTAATCTTGGTAATTGAGCTATACAAACAACTGTGTGGAGAATCACTTCACTATCCCTCCCTGGATTCCCCTAGCGTGTATTAGTCCCCACCTTTAGCCTATCCATGGCATCTACCGTGACACCACCACGACAGTTGGCGCCCACCGTGGGGCTAGCGGCGCTAGCGGGGGTCAAGATCCGGATGGGAAACATCATCGGCACCGGCGAACGCATCGTCTCCGGGCTCGTCCAGCGCTTTGGAGCGCTAGATTTCGTCAGCGACAACGCTGGCTGCTTCGGCACGCGTCCTCTTCTGCGGAATGGCCTCTTCGTCAGGCTCGGCGCGCACAAGGTCTACGTCGCTGTTGACGTGTCGTGTGTTCATCCGCGCCACGTCGTCGAGGCTGGAGAGCCGCCCCTCACCGTGGCTCGTGGGGCGCGTATTGCTCGCTCCCGGACCGCGTAGAGGTGATGATGACTGTGCCTGGTGCGGGCGCGAGCAAGGACCCGGCGCCAGATCTGGAGTTAACACCTAAGGCACCGAGGAAAGGTAGAGGTCCTCTACTTGAGAGGCCAGAAAACGTGTTGAGGGAAGCAATGGACAACTTGGCAAACCCTGTAGTAGCAGCGGTAGATCCGGCTCGAGCGCAGGCTGAGCTAGAAGAAACTAGGCAGAAAATACTAGAGGGCGCAAAAAAGATAGTCGTGGCACATCAGTCGTTGAATATGACGCTGCGTGAGTACGCAAAGGCGAACAAGGTTGACGCTGTAAAAGTGAAGGGAAGAAATCTCATGAGTGAGATGAACCGAGAGGGTGATATTGGGATTGAGGAATCGGAAAACTGTTTGTCCGTGGGGCTGCCGAGGTATAGTACCCCGGCAAAGAACCTCAGAGCAGCGGATGCAGCTGCGTCCGAGTTAGAGGGTCTGACGGGTGAAGCCCCACAAAGACAACAAGGGTTAATGAGCTGGTTCGGATCGCGAACAGGCAAAACGAGGAACTACTCAGAGCTAACCCAGAGAGAGCTGGAGCCTCCAAGATCGTCCATTCGCCGGTGGGTAACCCGGAGAAATCCGCTGGAGCTGCATCGTCTCCTCATGGTGGTCCAAGGAGAGAAGAGGTAGTAACCTCGGCCGGCGGAACAAACAGATCGTCCCGTATGACCTAATGCGAGCAGGGAAAGGAAAAGAAGCTCAGAAAAATGATGATCGACAGAGTGTGAGCCGAGGTGAAGCTGGCCGAGGTAACCACGACCAAGGCAATGCCGGTCAAGGGAACGTTGTCAATGGCAATGCCGGACAGCGAAACTCGGCTGGAGCAGGACAACCGCAGCAGCGAAATATACCAAGGCAAGAGCAAAGTGCCGGCCGAGGTATGCAACAGAAAGGCGCTCCACGAGAGCAAGACTGGTATAATAATGGAGACTCGGAAATGGCAAACGCGGGATACCCAAGGCCGGACTATCATGTGATAGGGTCAAGACTGGGAATCAGGGATTTGATGCCGGATGATGCCAGGTTGAAACTGGATCGACTGTATAGGTCAGCGCAAATTGAATGTCAAGGTCCACCGGGTCCAGCATGTTTTGGACCCCGGATCATGAAGGAGCCACCAGTACCGAACTTCTAACTACCCAGGGGAACGAAGACGTATGACGGGACTACAAAGCCGGAGGATTGGCTGATAAATTATGCAACAGCTGTGAAAATTGCCACTGGCAACCTGAGATGGGCTGTACGATATGTACCCGAGATGTTGGAAGGACCGGCAAGGGTATGGCTGAATAATTTGCCACCAGGAAGCATCAACTGCTAGATAGATTTTGAGGAAATGTTCATCAGCAATTTTTCGAGTACGTATCAAAGGCCAAATAGGCCGCAGACCCTAGCTATGTGCAAGCAAAGGCCAAATGAGACGAATCGGGAGTTTTTAACCCGGTGGTGCACTGTGAGAAACTCGTGTGAGGGCGTGATAGAATCACAGGCCATAGCATGGTTTGCACAAGGATGCAGATATGCAAGCGAGCTGTGGTAGAAATTGCAAAGGAAAATGCCAACTACGTTGGCAGAGATGATCCGGATTGCAGATTCGTATGCTTTGGGTGATCCGGCTCAGCCTAGGCTCGTATCAAATGAGTCAAACGACGAGTACTATCAGAGAGATGGGGCCGGATCATCCTGGAGGAATGAATACAGAGGAAAAAGGAGAGATGATAAACCGGATCATCGATACAGTTCGCACCAAGTTGCAGCTGTGAATCAAGATCATCCCGGAGCAGGGGGCAGTCAACGCCAAAAAACTGGAGGGCAGTCGACTCCGAGAAACGATGGCAAGAAGACTTGGACACCAGAGCAAAAGAAGCAGTGGCAAGAAAGGAAAGACCGTCCGAGGTATACTTATGAGTCGATGTTGGACCAGCCGTGTAAGTTTCACACGCCAAATCCGAATAACCCAGCGGGTCATACGACGAGGCAATGTGAGTGGATGCGCAAGACTGAACAAGGTGGTTTGGGGAATGCTCAGGCACCCCGGAATGATCAGCCTCGGCGGGAGTTACCCCGGCAGCAATTGCTCTCCGGAGCGAACACACAACAGTTAATGTTGCCTCCCCCTCCGCCGAGGTATGATAACAATGAGAGAAGGGATGCAGTGCATCAAGTAGAAAATCAGCATCAGCCAGATCAGAGATACCCCAAAATTGAGGGGAGAAACGAGTACAAGGAGCACCATCAGAGCTATTGTGTGTTCACCACTGAGGAAACAGATAGAAAGAGCTTGCAGCGTAGGCATATGGAGGTGAATGCAGTGATGCCTGCGGTAACGAGGTACATGCCTTGGTCCGATCAGGAAATCACCTGGAGCATCAGGGATCATCCCAAGCTCATGCCAAGCCCTGGTTCGTATGCGTTGGTGCTGGATCCGACACTCATTGGACCTAGCATCAACGTAAGGTTCTCAAAGGTGTTCATCGACAATGGCAGTAGCATTAACATCATGTATGCGGACACAATGCGCAAGTTGGGTATCTCGGAGAACATGCTGCAGGCCACAAGGACAACTTTCCATGGTATTGTGCCCGGCATTTCTTGCGAGCCCATAGGCAAGGTCCGGGTTGACATCTTGTTCGGCACGAGGGATAACTGCCGAACCGAAAATTTGGAATTCGAGGTGGTGAACTTGGAAAGTGCGTACCACGCATTACTCGGAAGGCCAGCGTTGAACAAGTTCATGGCAAGCTGTCACGTTAGCTACTTGAAGATGAAGTTTCCCGGACCAAACGGGGTGATTACCATTGGAGGGGATTTCCGACGTTCCATAGAGTGTGCGTCAGCCGGGTCAAACTTAGCCGAGTCACTTGTGATTACGCAGGAAAAAAGGAAAATTCAAGAGGTGGCTTCATTGGCTCAGTCCACGCAGCAGTATATGCCGGCGCTGAGTAACCCGCATGGACATGTCTCCTTCCAGGCCACGAAAGATACCAAGAAGGTTCCTGTGGATGACATGTTCCAGAGCACACCGTAACAATTGGTGTCGGGTTAAGTGATAAATAGGAAAGCGAGCTCGTCAGCTTCCTCCGTGAGAATCAGGACATTTTTGCTTGGTCCACACAGGACTTGCAAGGTGTTCCGAGGGAGTTGGCCGAGCACTCTTTAAATGTGAGACCCGGAGCTAAGCCGGTGAAGCAGCCACTCCGCCGCTTCGCCGAAGATAGGAGGAAAGTCATTGGGGATGAGATAGCTCGGTTGCTAGCTGCAGGATTTATCATGGAAGTTCTTTACCCGGATTGGCTGTCTAATCCGGTGCTGGTGGAAAAGAAGAAGGATGACCCGAACGTGGCAGTAGTTTGGCGCATGTGTATTGATTACACGAACCTGAACAAGGCGTGTCCAAAAGATCCATTTCCACTGCCAAGAATAGATCAGGTCATAGACTCAACTGCTGGATGCGAATTGTTGTCATTCATTGATGCATACTCTGGTTTCCACCAGATACCTCTGAATCCGGATGATCAAGTAAAGATTGCATTTATTACCCCGTATGGGGCTTATTGCTATCGCACCATGCCGTTTGGTTTATGTAATGCAGGGGCAACATACCAAAGATGTATGCAAAAATGTTTGCACGACCAAATAGGTCAAAATGTACAGGTGTACGTGGATGATGTGGTTATCAAGACCAAGGAAAGAAAAACGCTCCTTGACGATATCAGGCAAACGTTTGCAAACCTAAGGAGGTTCCGGATGAAACTTAACCCGGAGAAATACACCTTCGGTGTCCCGGCTGGAAAATTGCTTGGTTTTCTTGTGTCCAGCCGAGGTATCGAGGTTAATCCAACCAAAATCCGGGCCATCGAACGAAAGGAACTGCCAAAGTGTCTTAACGATGTCCAGAAGTTCACAGGTTGCCTGGCCTCGTTAAGTTGGTTTGTATGTCGGTTGGGAGAGAAGGCATTGCCTCTTTACCAACTCATGAAAAAGTCAGATAAATTCGTTTGGACGCCGCAGGCCGATGAAGCCTTTACCCACCTGAAGAAGATGTTAGCCACGGCACCAGTGCTAGCCTCACCACTATCAAAGGAGCCAATGTTGCTCTATATAGCCACAATCAACCAAGTTGTAAGTGCAGTGATAGTGGTGGAGCGCGACGAGGAAGGTAAGTCGGTGCAAAGGCCAGTGTATTACTTCAGCGAGGTGTTGTCAGCCTCAAAGCAGAACTATCCACACTATCAAAAAGTGGCATATGGCGTGTACATGGCCGCCAAGAAACCGAAGCACTACTTTGAGGAGCATCCTATCCGGGTCATATGTGAGGCCCCCATATCTGAGATAATGAGCAACAAGGATGCGAGCGGTAGAATTGCAAAATGGGCAATTGAGCTAGCTCCTTATGCGTCGCAATATGATAGAAGAGAGGCCATCAAATCTCAAGCTGTGGCAGACTTTTTCGTGGATTGGGCCTAGGTGCAATACGAACCGCCACTCCCAGATCCGAACTATTGGCGAATGCACTTTGACGGATCAAAAACCAAAACCGGGCTATGTGCCGGAGTTGTACTCACATCGCCAAAGAAGGACCAGTTGAAATATGTGCTGCAGATCCATTTCACGGCATCAAACAATGTCGTTGAGTATGAAGCACTTATGCATGGGCTCAAGGTAGCAAAAGAGATTGGGATACGTCGGATTATATGCTTTGGCGACTCGGATTTGGTGGTGCAGCAAGTGTCGGGAGTGTGGGACGCCCTTGATCCAAACATGGCACTGTACATATTTCATGTGCAGAAGATATCTGGTTACTTTGAGGGATGCGAATTTCACCATGTACCCCGGGTAGAAAATGAGGCTGCCGACATGCTGTCGAAGCTCGGGTCAACCCGACAAGAAATTCCACCGGGTGTAGCATTAGAGCACCTCAGGAAACCATCCATCAAGCCCTCCCCAGGAACCGACTCGATCTATGTCCCGGAGGACACGGAATCCGGAGCTGTGCCCATGGACATTGACATGGGAAGTGGTGCGTGAAACCCGGGGACTGCCTCGGCAAACCCGGGGACTGCTTCACTGAACCCGGGGACTGCTTCGCAGGACCCGGGGAATGCTCATCGTGATCCGGTTGAAGTTATGCCAGTGGATCAGATGGAGATTGATGATGATGTGTTCCCTATGCGAGCCATACCGTCTTGGGCATTACCTATATTTCAGTTCCTGAAAGACGGAACGTTACCCACTGAGGAAGTGCTGTCCAGGCGTACACGATAATTAATTCCGAACTGTACAAAAGGAGTGTGAGCAATGTCCTCCAGCGATGTGTTGACCCGGAAGAAGGGCTTGACATCCTCCGAGATATACATCAGGGGGAATGCGGGCATCATGCCTCATCCCGAGCCTTGGTAGCAAAAGCTTTTCGGCATGGATTCTACTGGCCAAATGCCTTAGAGCAAGCGGAAGATCTGGTGAGAAAATGTAATGGTTGTCAGAGGTACGCTACCAAGACACATATGCCAATGTCGGAACTCAAGACCATACCAATTACTTGGCCATTTGACGTATGGTGCTTGGATATGGTTGGCCCGTTCAAACCAGCAAGGGGAAACATGACTCACATTCTGGTAATGGTGGACAAGTTTACGAAATGGATTGAGGTAAAGCCTATAAGAAAATGTGATGGAGCTACGGCCGTAACGTTTCTCAAAGATATCATCTTGAGGTACGGTTATCCTCATAGTATCATAACTGATAATGGCACAAATTTTGCGGAAGGACCATTTGCGCGTTTCTGCCAGGATAAGAAGATCTGGCTGGACGTAGCCTCGGTAGCCCACCCCGCATCGAACGGACAAGTGGAAAGATCCAATGGATTAGTATTATCCGGGATAAAACCCCGGCTCATTGAGCCGCTGCAAAGATCAGCGGGGTGCTGGATAGAAGAACTACCAGCGGTACTGTGGAGTTTAAGAACAACTCCGAATTGATCAACAGGCTATACGCCTTTTTTCTGGTATATGGGGCAGAAGCTGTATTACCAGCCGACATAGAGCATGATTCTCCTAGGGTCACCCAATACACAGAAGCCGAAGTGCAAGAAGCCCGGCAAAACGATGTTGATCTGCTGGAAGAAGCGAGAGAACTGGCACTGTCCAGATCCGCCATATATTAGCAAAATCTCCGACGCTATCATAGCCGGAAAGTGTGCCCCCGAGTATTTCGGGAAGGCGATCTGGTGCTCCGATAGGTACAACATACTATTGGCATGCATAAATTATCCCCCCATGGGAAGGTCCATTCATCGTAAGTAGGGCATTGCACAATGATTCTTATTATCTTATAGATGCAAAGCCACAGGAAAAGAACAAGGCGGACAGGTCCGGAGAGGAATCTAAGCGTCCATGGAATATAGCTCTACTTCGTCCTTTCTACACCTAACTAAGAAGTGTATGTATCCGAGTCATCTCATATGTCGGTATGTATGTCGGCAATGAGCTTATCAATGAAATGTTGGCACCTCGAGCAGTAACTCGGGGACTGCCTTAATAATGTTTGTTGTCTTTTGTTATTTGTGCATTAGCTGGAATAAGTTAGTCTACTTAACTCGGAATAGTAATGTATGAGCACCAAGAACCCAACTCTTTGACTTGCTGTTGTCCAACAAGAATTGGCTTCATGGCAAGGAAGAGAACAAGTTTGGAATTGCGTAGCACATGAAAAACGACTAAGGAAAAGAATTTATTCGAGCTGACGTTTGTTTTTCGGACTAACCCTGTATTTATTTTCAAGTGATTATGCAGTTTTATTCTTGAGCTAAGTCTAAAAGTTTCCCAGTATTGTTAAGACAATTTTTGAAGCTCGGATTCGTAAGTCATAAAACCGAATCAAGGTAGACATGAACCGAGCCAAGAGATTGAACGAACAAGAAAAAGAAACTCGGGGACTACGCCCAAGTTAATCCGGCATAGGAACTTAGTGGCAGAATATCACATGTGTTTGGAATACAACTCCACCCGGCATACCGGGGATCTGATAAATTTTCGAGTTTTTTCGCTGAAGGGGCAGCAGGAGGAAGTTCGGCATCATCTTCGCCACCTTCAATATCCGAGGCGTCATCTTCTCCTTCACCGTCCGAGCTATCCTCATCATTCTCAACCTCTTCGTCCGCAGCGGCTTCCAGGAAGCTCGGCCCCTCAACCCATTCATGAATGGGAGCATATTTGATGAGGCTATGGGCGCAAGCCTGGCGCCGAGCTACCCACTCCGGGTCATTCGTCCATCTGGATCCCGTGCGCAGATGTCTGAGGAGGTTGAGATCAATCTTCTCATACCACGTGAGTATGTGGTGAAGGATGGTATCAGCTGCGGCACGTCCAGCGGACTCTCTCCAGAGGTCAAGCTGAGTCTCGGTTTCCATTAACTTCTCAATGAGAAGTGCGGTGGTCTCCGGGGCTTCTTCGCCGGGCCAGAAAGTGTTGAAGATGCGAGCTGCAGCGCCGAGGATGTCCTTGGCGTAATTTTTGATGAGCTCCACGCAAGACGACAAGCTGACCAACAGGTCCTCCAGGTCATAAGGAATCCCTTCACCATCAGAAGTGGCCGGAGTACCCCTTTGTCGGCGGAAGTTGGCAACTGCTGCGCTCGCAATAGGAGTGCCCTCTGGAAATTTGCATGGAAACGAGGCAAAGGAGGAGGGTCAAGAAAAGACATATGAAGTAATCTAGAAAAGGGAAAGGAACTTACGTGATATATGACTGAGGATCCGGGTCAACTCCTTGGTGCAGTCATCACGTCTCTTCCAAAGCTGCTCAAGCTCAGCGTTCGCCGACCCAAGCTGGATGTTGGACTCCTTGAGAAGATCCTGGTCCTTGGCGATCTGGAGGTTGAGGCGCTCGCGCTCTTCTGTGCAATTCTGGCCAGCCTTTTGAAGTTCAGATTGGTGCTGGGCCTTCATCTTCTCCATCTCTGCCTTGAGCCTGGCAATCTCATCATCCTTGGCCCGGAGGAGGGCGAGCTCGTCATCTTTCTTCTTCAGCTCAGCTTGGTGCTGTCCTGCTTGTTCGAGAAAATGCAGCATCATATCAGGCACGGGCACACTATCTTCAAGCGATGCTGAAATAGTGTGTTGGCCCAGCAGAGCCGAGGTATGAATGTTTGCCGAGCCAAGGAGAAAAGGAAGTGGAAAGCACGGCAAGGTCGGACAGAAATGACTTACCCTTGATCTGCTCCAGGTTTTTCCGCATAATAATGTTCTCAGCCTCCACCCCAGCTGCGGAAACCGAAGGATGAGATTAGTTCGGCAAAGGAAGATGAAGAAAAATGAAGAAGTGATAAGGAAGAAATTTACCCCTTTTCTCGTATTCCGCGATAAGTGCGGCCTGCTTCGCGCGTAGCATCTTGTGGGTATCCAGCAAGCGTTGGAATTACGCACTCCGGCGATTGGTGGTCACCTGAAAGGGATACAGAAACACAAGTTAGCTCGATGCATATTCGAAGTGTACTAAAATCCGGGCCAAGTGGAACTTAACCCAGCTCTAGGTGTGTGCATATTCGAAGTGTACTAAAATCCGGGCCAAGTGGAACTTAACCCGGCTCTAGTTGTGTGCATATTCGAAGTGTACTAAAATCCGGGCCAAGTGGAACTTAACCCGGCTCTAGGTGTGTGCATATTCGAAGTGTACTAAAATCTGGGCCAAGTGGAACTTAACCCGGCTCTAGGTGTGTGCATATTCGAAGTGTACTAAAATCCGGGCCAAGTGGAACTTAACCCAGCTCCAGGTGTGTGCTTATTCGAAGTTTACTAAAATCTGGGCCAAGTGGAACTTAACCCGGCTCTAGGTCTGTGCATATTCGAAGTGTACTAAAATCCGGGCCAAGTGGAACTTAACCCGGCTCTAGGTGTGTGCATATTCGAAGTGTACTAAAATCCGGGCCAAGTGGAACTTAACCCGGCTCTAGGTGTGTGCATATTCGAAGTTCTCATGGAGCTACGTCAGTTTTCTAAAGAGCATCCGACCGAGTAACAAGTTACTCCCCCGGAGGCTCGGGGACTAATGGTTATTACCTACAACATGTAAAGGAGAAGCGACGTACCTCCATCATTCGCCCAGCGAGGTTAATTGCCTTTGCGACTGTGTTCATCTGAGCGTAAAACTCGGTGGGGCCGAACTTCTCTGGGAGATCAGCGTCTTGAACTACCTCTGCCTTATTCCAATTCATGACAAATTCTATCAGGCTCGGAGGATACCGTTCACCGGTGGGCATATGGGGCACAACCAAGCCCTTCGCGTGCGCTTCTTTCCTTTCAATCAAGGCAAGGGCTGGGCTGGTGTGCAGAACCATCTGTTGTGCATCAGTTGGCTTGGCAGGGGCGTCCTTCGCTGTTGGAGCTTTCTTGGGAAGCATTGATACGAGGGTACGCTGCCCAGCCTCGACGAATGTCGGCTTGGTAGCGTCCAGAGCCTTCTTGTCCTTGGCTTGCTGGGAAGAGGAAGCAGTCGCAACGGATTTCCCCTTAGGAGCGGCCGGAGTAGCTCCTCACCGAGGTTGAGAAGACTCGGACGAGGCAAAGGAGCTAGGCGCTGGTGCTCTTGTTGCTGGGCTTGGTGCCGCTGTTGATGTTTTTGCAGCTGGAGTTGGTACTGATGCCGGAGTTGGTGTTGGTGCTGGTCTGGTTGTTGATACTGGTGCTGGAGCCGAGGTAGCTTCAGTGGTTGCTGGTTGCGGTGATGCCGAGGTGGTGGATGTCGTCGCCTTGGCCAGGCCGGTCTCCCCCACTCCAAGGTTACCCTCCTCTTGCCGAGGTGGAGCAGAACCCGGAGCGGCCGCAAAACCCTCGGGAATAGGGCTCAGCGGGCGTGACTCGTCGTCGCGACGGGGATAAGGGCTAGGTCGGAGAGGTGAAGAGATGCTACATCCACTTTGAGGGACCTCCACCGGAACCCTGCAAAATCAAGTAATGTCAGAAGAAAAATTACAACGAGGTAAGGAAGAGCAAGTTACATAAGGAAGAATGACTTACGCATCCGAGGTTTGGGCCTCCTTGGGTTTCTGAGCCCTTCGTGCTGGGGCCTTGCCTGCTGGCTTGGAGGCAGTCTTGTCCCCGGACTTCTTTCGCCTCTTAGCGGGCTGAGAAGCTCCGGAGGAAGAACTTGAAGCAGCCCCGCACTTCTTCTTCGATGCCATCGAAAGAGGTTCGCCCGTAGCGAGGGGAGGATCCTCGTGGATGTGACCACCAGGGTGAGTTGATGGCGGAAAAGCAAAAGAAAGGGGGACAACCTCAATAGGTTCAATCACCTCGACATCTGAGTCATCTTCATCATCGAGCCAATCTCTAATAGAAGAGGGTTTACCCGTGGGTCGTTTCGTGGCATCGGTCATAGGAAGGAACATCTCCTGGTCCGGCTCTTCCTCATCCGGAGTCTCCCGGTCCGGCGCCCACTTAAGGGTCGGATCGGTGCCGTCCTCGAGGGTCTGCTGAAGAAATTGCTGAGGAAAGGAATGAACAAAGGAGTAAAAAATACAACAATAACTGACATATAATTAATCCGGGGTAAGTTGGCAACATGAAGCTTACCGCGGGAGGAAGCCTATCGCGGCAATAATGCTCAATCCCCCAAGTCCACTCGGAGGAGAAGTCCTTGTGGGTGGTGAAGAGAGCCTTAACCCGGCGATAAATCTCCATGTTGCTCAGCTCGAAGAAGGAGATCCGGATGGGGTCGCGGCCGAAGCTCATGTGGCACACCTTGTGGGTGCGCTTCTGGAGGGGGGAGATTCGGTTACGCACGAAAGTGATCATGGCATCCTCGTTGCGTAGCCCGAGCTTCTTCAGCTCCACGAACCTTTTGTTGACCTGGTTGGCCAAGGCCGTGGGTTTCTTGGGGACGGCGTCCCACAGATCCGGGTTAGGTGGACCCGGGGTATATGGGAGCAGCCGGATTAAATCTTTGGTGCCTATGTTCCGGACGTGAAAGAAGGTCCGGGCCCACCCTTTGTAGGACTCTAACCCGGTGACCCGGGGGAAAACGGAAAACCTCCAGGGTGAGATGGAAGCTGCTCCGAAGTAAGTGAGCTGCTTGTCCTCCGGATCGGTGTGGATGTTTGCGATAACTTTGTGACGAAGGCCCAAAAACCGGATCCATAGCTCCTTCGTGGGCCACAGTCCGGCGTAGCCTTCGATCGTAGAAGAAAAGGCAGAAAGAGAAGTGATGGCGTTAGCTGGAAGATGGTGCGGCTGGAGCTGGTACGTACTGAGCCAGTCCCGGAAAAAATCGCTCACCAGCAAGCCGAAGCCCCATTGAAAGTGGGACAAGAACACGACGTATTCACCCGGATTGGGTGAGGGGGCCAGTTCGGAGGAGGCCAGGCAGGCCGCAACGCTGGCGGGGATGCACCTGGTGCGGTAGAGCCAGTCCAGCTCGTCTTCGCAGACCTAGGACCCAGCCCACGCACCGCGGTCCGCCGCTGCGGCATCCTCCTCCATCTCCTGCTCAGCAACGACAAGCTCTTCTTCCGTCATCTGATCTTCGCTGCCCCCGCTGGCGCTGGCGGCGGCGGGGGGCAGAGGTCGGGATTGGCGAGGACCCGTGGCGAGAGAGTTGTGTAGCGGTGGCGGCGGCGCAAAAGTGTGAAGGAAAAGCGCGGCGGCGACGCTGCTATTTGGAGCACTGGCGGCGGCGCGGTCGCAAGGAAGAGGAAGGAGAAGAGCAACGGGTAGAGGGGCGCGGAAGGAGAAAAATCCTAAGGGATGCGCCCCTCCGCTATTTAACCACGCCCTCAAACGGTGAGTGGGATCGCATCCTGCGGATCGGCCACACGGAGGGACACAAAGCGGAGATGATCCCATGACGTGACACTGTGATGCGATAAACGAGGAGGCAGGCATGACGTGACCCGCGCACAGTGATAACTGACAATTACTATGGCGGTTACTGTGCAGGCCCTTAAAATAAGACGACATAATGATTACCCTTCACATGGGTTGGCGTACGAGAGAAGGAAACGAGACCCGGATGGAACTGTGGTAACCCGACCAGCAAGTGAAAACTTGGAATGTGCGAAGGGAACGTAAATCCATATAATCCGAGGTAAAGAGGTAACTCGGCAATAACGGCCGGAGCTCGGAATGGAACCTGATGTGGCCTTAGCGGCCAAGGCAGCTAAGACCACACCAGCTTCGGGGACTAATGTTGGGGGGATACCCCCGGGTAGGGTCACGCTAGGGTATAAAGGCCGAGTTAGCCGAGGATCGGCAAGGCCAAAGCAGATGCTGGCCGGGTCACCTCAAGGCAGGCCGAATCACGGGGTAACCCGGACTAGGGGGCGTTCGCCTAACTAAGTCTCAACCGACTTAAGCAGTAAGTCAGAAGTGCATGTTTTACTTATATGCAGGAACAAGTGTGGCCAGATCAACTATGATCCGGGTCACGTCTGGCTTCTAAGAGAAGAAAGGAATCTAGCTGGTCAAAAGAAGCCCCGGTACGCACTACCTGAGCGAAGCGAGCAAGGACAGGACCACCGGGGCATGGCCGACAAGGGTGACGATGCCCATGTCGGCTGACGCGGGCGCCGTAGAGGCTCACGTAGCCAAAGCATGTGTGATGCGGGGGACAAGCACCCCGGTCGGCTTACTACTTTGGGGGGAAGCATATTCTTAGGAATATGTTTCCACGTATGCCCTAGGCAGAGACCGAGCTCCCTCTATAAAAGAGGGGCTAGGGTTTCAGTAGGAGGGTTTGGTTTTTCGGCTGTTCTCCTTTGGGCTAGGGTTTTAGGTGTGATCTGTGGGTGAGAGTAAGAGAGCTCCTTCTTCCTCCTCTCGCCAATACAGCTCAAGGAGCACTTGTAATCTTGGTAATTGAGCTATACAAACAACTGTGTGGAGAATCACTTCACTATCCCTCTCTGGATTCCCCTAGCGTGTATTAGTCCCCACCTTTAGCCTATCCATGGCATCTGCCGTGACACCACCACGACACATATGGATCCACTAGTGTCATTGCATGTGTGTTCTTTTCATTCACCACAGCAAGAGTCATTGCATGTCTATTCTTTTCACAAACCACATAAGGATCCACCAGAGTCATTGCATGTGTGTTCTTTTCATAGACCACAGCTAGAGTCATTTCATGTGTGTTCTTTTCACAAACCACATATGGATCCACCAGTGTCATTGCATGTGTGTTCTTTTCATAATACACATATGGATCCACCAGAGTTCATTGCATACGTGTTCTTTTCTTTAACCATAGCTAGAGTCATTGCATGTCTATTCTTTTCACAAACACACAAGGATCCACTAGATTCATTGCATGTTTGTTCTTTTCATGGACCACATATGGATCCACCAGTGTCATTTCATGTGTGTTCTTTTCAAAAACCACATATGGATCCACCAGTGTCATTGCGTGTGTGTTCTTTTCACAAACCACATACGGATCCACCAGTGTCATTGCATGTGTGTTCTTTTCATTAACCATATATGGATCCCCTAGTCTCATTGCACGTGTGTTCTTTTCAGTAACACATGTAGAGTCATTGCATGTCTGTTCTTTTCATAGACCACTTATGGGTCCACCAGATTTCATTGCATGTCTGTTCTTTTCACAAACCACATATGGATTCACCAGAGTCATTACATGTGTGTTCTTCTCACAAACCACATATGGATCCACCGGAGTCATTGCATGTGTGTTCTTTTCACAAACCACATATGGATCCACTAGTGTCATTGAAATGTGTGTTCTTTTCATTAACCACAACTAGAGTTATTGCATGACTGTTGTTTTCACAAACCACATATCGATCCACTAGAGTCATTGCATGTGTGTTCTTTTCACAAACCACATATGGATCCACGAGTGTCATTGCATGTGTGTTCTTTTCATTAACCACAGCTAGAGTCATTACATTTCTATTTTTTTCACAAACCACATGGATCCACCAATGTAATTGCGTGTTTGTTCTTTTAATAAATCACAACTAGAGCCATTGCATGTGTGTTCTTTTCACAAACCGCATATGGATCCACAAGGGTCATTGAAATGTGTGTTCTTTTCATTAACCACAGCTAGAGTCATTGAATGCATGTTCTTTTCACAAACCACAACTAGAGTCATTGCATGTGTGTTCTTTTCACAATCCACATATGGATCCACTAGTGTCATTGCATGTGTGTTCTTTTCATTCACCTCAGCTAGAGTCATTGCATGTCTATTCTTTTCACAAACCACATAAGGATCCACCAGAGTCATTGCATGTGTGTTATTTTCATAGACCACAGCTAGAGTCATTTCATGTGTGTTCTTTTCACAAACCACATATGGATCCACCAGTGTCATTGCATGTGTGTTCTTTTCATAAACCACATATGGATCCACCAGAGTTCATTGCATACCTGTTCTTTTCTTTAACCATAGCTAGAGTCATTGCATGTCTATTCTTTTCACAAACACACAAGGATCCACTAGATTCATTGCATGTTTGTTCTTTTCATGGACCACATATGGATCCACCAGTGTCATTTCATGTGTGTTGTTTTCAAAAACCACATATGGATCCACCAGTGTCATTGCGTGTGTGTTCTTTTCACAAACCACATACGGATCCACCAGTGTCATTGCATGTGTGTTCTTTTCATTAACCATATATGGATCCCCTAGTCTCATTGCACGTGTATTCTTTTCAGTAACACATGTAGAGTCATTGCATGTCTGTTCTTTTCATAGACCACTTATGGGTCCACCAGATTTCATTGCATGTCTGTTCTTTTCACAAACCACATATGGATTCACCAGAGTCATTACATGTGTGTTCTTCTCACAAACCACATATGGATCCACCGGAGTCATTGCATGTGTGTTCTTTTCACAAACCACATATGGATCCACTAGTGTCATTGAAATGTGTGTTCTTTTCATTAACCACAACTAGAGTTATTGCATGACTGTTGTTTTCACAAACCACATATCGATCCACTAGAGTCATTGCATGTGTGTTCTTTTCACAAACCACATATGGATCCACGAGTGTCATTGCATGTGTGTTCTTTTCATTAACCACAGCTAGAGTCATTACATTTCTATTTTTTTCACAAACCACATGGATCCACCAATGTAATTGCGTGTTTGTTCTTTTAATAAATCACAACTAGAGCCATTGCATGTGTGTTCTTTTCACAAACCGCATATGGATCCACAAGTGTCATTGAAATGTGTGTTCTTTTCATTAACCACAGCTAGAGTCATTGAATGCATGTTCTTTTCACAAACCACAACTAGAGTCATTGCATGTGTGTTCTTTTCACAATCCACATATGGATCCACTAGTGTCATTGCATGTGTGTTCTTTTCATTCACCTCAGCTAGAGTCATTGCATGTCTATTCTTTTCACAAACCACATAAGGATCCACCAGAGTCATTGCATGTGTGTTCTTTTCATAGACCACAGCTAGAGTCATTTCATGTGAGTTCTTTTCACGAACCACATATGGATCCACCAGTGTCATTGCATGTGTGTTCTTTTCATAAACCACATATGGATCCACCAGAGTTCATTGCATACCTGTTCTTTTCTTTAACCATAGCTAGAGTCATTGCATGTCTATTCTTTTCACAAACACACAAGGATCCACTAGATTCATTGCATGTTTGTTCTTTTCATGGACCACATATGGATCCACCAGTGTCATTTCATGTGTGTTCTTTTCAAAAACCACATATGGATCCACCAGTGTCATTGCGTGTGTGTTCTTTTCACAAACCACATACGGATCCACCAGTGTCATTGCATGTGTGTTCTTTTCATTAACCATATATGGATCCCCTAGTCTCATTGCACGTGTGTTCTTTTCAGTAACACATGTAGAGTCATTGCATGTCTGTTCTTTTCATAGACCACTTATGGGTCCACCAGATTTCATTGCATGTCTGTTCTTTTCACAAACCACATATGGATTCACCAGAGTCATTACATGTGTGTTCTTCTCACAAACCACATATGGATCCACCGGAGTCATTGCATGTGTGTTCTTTTCACAAACCACATATGGATCCACTAGTGTCATTGAAATGTGTGTTCTTTTCATTAACCACAACTAGAGTTATTGCATGACTGTTGTTTTCACAAACCACATATCGATCCACTAGAGTCATTGCATGTGTGTTCTTTTCACAAACCACATATGGATCCACGAGTGTCATTGCATGTGTGTTCTTTTCATTAACCACAGCTAGAGTCATTACATTTCTATTTTTTTCACAAACCACATGGATCCACCAATGTAATTGCGTGTTTGTTCTTTTAATAAATCACAACTAGAGCCATTGCATGTGTGTTCTTTTCACAAACCGCATATGGATCCACAAGTGTCATTGAAATGTGTGTTTTTTCATTAACCACAGCTAGAGTCATTGAATGCATGTTCTTTTCACAAACCACAACTACAGTCATTGCATGTGTGTTCTTTTCACAATCCACATATGGATCCACTAGTGTCATTGCATGTGTGTTCTTTTCATTCACCTCAGCTAGAGACATTGCATGTCTATTCTTTTCACAAACCACATAAGGATCCACCAGAGTCATTGCATGTGTGTTCTTTTCATAGACCACAGCTAGAGTCATTTCATGTGTGTTCTTTTCACAAACCACATATGGATCCACCAGTGTCATTGCATGTGTGTTCTTTTCATAATACACATATGGATCCACCAGAGTTCATTGCATACCTGTTCTTTTCTTTAACCATAGCTAGAGTCATTGCATGTCTATTCTTTTCACAAACACACAAGGATCCACTAGATTCATTGCATGTTTGTTCTTTTCATGGACCACATATGGATCCACCAGTGTCATTTCATGTGTGTTCTTTTCAAAAACCACATATGGATCCACCAGTGTCATTGCGTGTGTGTTCTTTTCACAAACCACATACGGATCCACCAGTGTCATTGCATGTGTGTTCTTTTCATTAACCATATATGGATCCCCTAGTCTCATTGCACGTGTGTTCTTTTCAGTAACACATGTAGAGTCATTGCATGTCTGTTCTTTTCATAGACCACTTATGGGTCCACCAGATTTCATTGCATGTCTGTTCTTTTCACAAACCACATATGGATTCACCAGAGTCATTACATGTGTGTTCTTCTCACAAACCACATATGGATCCACCGGAGTCATTGCATGTGTGTTCTTTTCACAAACCACATATGGATCCAGTAGTGTCATTGAAATGTGTGTTCTTTTCATTAACCACAACTAGAGTTATTGCATGACTGTTGTTTTCACAAACCACATATCGATCCACTAGAGTCATTGCGTGTGTGTTCTTTTCACAAACCACATATGGATCCACGAGTGTCATTGCATGTGTGTTCTTTTCATTAACCACAGCTAGAGTCATTACATTTCTATTTTTTTCACAAACCACATGGATCCACCAATGTAATTGCGTGTTTGTTCTTTTAATAAATCACAACTAGAGCCATTGCATGTGTGTTCTTTTCACAAACCGCATATGGATCCACAAGTGTCATTGAAATGTGTGTTTTTTCATTAACCACAGCTAGAGTCATTGAATGCATGTTCTTTTCACAAACCACAACTACAGTCATTGCATGTGTGTTCTTTTCACAATCCACATATGGATCCACTAGTGTCATTGCATGTGTGTTCTTTTCATTCACCTCAGCTAGAGACATTGCATGTCTATTCTTTTCACAAACCACATAAGGATCCACCAGAGTCATTGCATGTGTGTTCTTTTCATAGACCACAGCTAGAGTCATTTCATCTGTGTTCTTTTCACAAACCACATATGGATCCACCAGTGTCATTGCATGTGTGTTCTTTTCATAAACCACATATGGATCCACCAGAGTTCATTGCATACCTGTTCTTTTCTTTAACCATAGCTAGAGTCATTGCATGTCTATTCTTTTCACAAACACACAAGGATCCACTAGATTCATTGCATGTTTGTTCTTTTCATGGACCACATATGGATCCACCAGTGTCATTTCATGTGTGTTCTTTTCAAAAACCACATATGGATCCACCAGTGTCATTGCGTGTGTGTTCTTTTCACAAACCACATACGGATCCACCAGTGTCATTGCATGTGTGTTCTTTTCATTAACCATATATGGATCCCCTAGTCTCATTGCACGTGTGTTCTTTTCAGTAACACATGTAGAGTCATTGCATGTCTGTTCTTTTCATAGACCACTTATGGGTCCACCAGATTTCATTGCATGTCTGTTCTTTTCACAAACCACATATGGATTCACCAGAGTCATTACATGTGTGTTCTTCTCACAAACCACATATGGATCCACCGGAGTCATTGCATGTGTGTTCTTTTCACAAACCACATATGGATCCAGTAGTGTCATTGAAATGTGTGTTCTTTTCATTAACCACAACTAGAGTTATTGCATGACTGTTGTTTTCACAAACCACATATCGATCCACTAGAGTCATTGCGTGTGTGTTCTTTTCACAAACCACATATGGATCCACGAGTGTCATTGCATGTGTGTTCTTTTCATTAACCACAGCTAGAGTCATTACATTTCTATTTTTTTCACAAACCACATGGATCCACCAATGTAATTGCGTGTTTGTTCTTTTAATAAATCACAACTAGAGCCATTGCATGTGTGTTCTTTTCACAAACCGCATATGGATCCACAAGTGTCATTGAAATGTGTGTTCTTTTCATTAACCACAGCTAGAGTCATTGAATGCATGTTCTTTTCACAAACCACAACTAGAGTCATTGCATGTGTGTTCTTTTCACAATCCAAATATATGGATCCACTAGTGTCATTGCATGTGTGTTCTTTTCATTCACCTCAGCTAGAGTCATTGCATGTCTATTCTTTTCACAAACCACATAAGGATCCACCAGAGTCATTGCATGTGTGTTCTTTTCACAGACCAGAGCTAGAGTCATTTCATGTGAGTTCTTTTCACGAACCACATATGGATCCACCAGTGTCATTGCATGTGTGTTCTTTTCATAAACCACATATGGATCCACCAGATTTCATTGCATACCTGTTCTTTTCTTTAACCATAGCTAGAGTCATTGCATGTCTATTCTTTTCACAAACACACAAGGATCCACTAGATTCATTGCATGTTTGTTCTTTTCATGGACCACATATGGATCCACCAGTGTCATTTCATGTGTGTTCTTTTCAAAAACCACATATGGATCCACCAGTGTCATTGCGTGTGTGTTCTTTTCACAAACCACATACGGATCCACCAGTGTCATTGCATGTGTGTTCTTTTCATTAACCATATATGGATCCCCTAGTCTCATTGCACGTGTGTTCTTTTCACTAACACATGTAGAGTCATTGCATGTCTGTTCTTTTCATAGACCACTTATGGGTCCACCAGATTTCATTGCATGTCTGTTCTTTTCACAAACCACATATGGATTCACCAGAGTCATTACATGTGTGTTCTTCTCACAAACCACATATGGATCCACCGGAGTCATTGCATGTGTGTTCTTTTCACAAACCACATATGGATCCAGTAGTGTCATTGAAATGTGTGTTCTTTTCATTAACCACAACTAGAGTTATTGCATGACTGTTGTTTTCACAAACCACATATCGATCCACTAGAGTCATTGCATGTGTGTTCTTTTCACAAACCACATATGGATCCACGAGTGTCATTGCATGTGTGTTCTTTTCATTAACCACAGCTAGAGTCATTACATTTCTATTTTTTTCACAAACCACATGGATCCACCAATGTAATTGCGTGTTTGTTCTTTTAATAAATCACAACTAGAGCCATTGCATGTGTGTTCTTTTCACAAACCGCATATGGATCCACAAGTGTCATTGAAATGTGTGTTCTTTTCATTAACCACAGCTAGAGTCATTGAATGCATGTTCTTTTCACAAACCACAACTAGAGTCATTGCATGTGTGTTCTTTTCACAATCCAAATATATGGATCCACTAGTGTCATTGCATGTGTGTTCTTTTCATTCACCTCAGCTAGAGTCATTGCATGTCTATTCTTTTCACAAACCACATAAGGATCCACCAGAGTCATTGCATGTGTGTTCTTTTCACAGACCACAGCTAGAGTCATTTCATGTGAGTTCTTTTCACGAACCACATATGGATCCACCAGTGTCATTGCATGTGTGTTCTTTTCATAAACCACATATGGATCCACCAGAGTTCATTGCATACCTGTTCTTTTCTTTAACCATAGCTAGAGTCATTGCATGTCTATTCTTTTCACAAACACACAAGGATCCACTAGATTCATTGCATGTTTGTTCTTTTCATGGACCACATATGGATCCACCAGTGTCATTTCATGTGTGTTCTTTTCAAAACCACATATGGATCCACCAGTGTCATTGCGTGTGTGTTCTTTTCACAAACCACATACGGATCCACCAGTGTCATTGCATGTGTGTTCTTTTCATTAACCATATATGGATCCCCTAGTCTCATTGCACGTGTGTTCTTTTCAGTAACACATGTAGAGTCATTGCATGTCTGTTCTTTTCATAGACCACTTATGGATCCACCAGATTTCATTGCATGTCTGTTCTTTTCACAAACCACATATGGATTCACCAGAGTCATTACATGTGTGTTCTTCTCACAAACCACATATGGATCCACTGGAGTCATTGCATGTGTGTTCTTTTCACAAACCACATATGGATCCACTAGTGTCATTGAAATGTGTGTTCTTTTCATTAACCACAACTAGAGTTATTGCATGTCTGTTGTTTTCACAAACCACATATCGATCCACTAGAGTCATTGCATGTGTGTTCTTTTCACAAACCACATATGGATCCACGAGTGTCATCGCATGTGTGTTCTTTTCATTAACCACAGCTAGAGTCATTACATTTCTATTTTTTTCACAAACCACATGGATCCACCAATGTAATTGCATGTGTGTTCTTTTAATAAATCACAACTAGAGCCATTGCATGTGTGTTCTTTTCACAAACCGCATATGGATCCACAAGTGTCATTGAAATGTGTGTTCTTTTCATTAACCACAGCTAGAGTCATTGAATGCATGTTCTTTTCACAAACCACAACTAGAGTCATTGCATGTGTGTTCTTTTCACAATCCACATATGGATCCACTAGTGTCATTGCATGTGTGTTCTTTTCATTCACCTCAGCTAGAGTCATTGCATGTCTATTCTTTCACAAACCACATAAGGATCCACCAGAGTCATTGCATGTGTGTTCTTTTCATAGACCACAGCTAGAATCATTTCATGTGTGTTCTTTTCACGAACCACATATGGATCCACCAGTGTCATTGCATGTGTGTTCTTTTCATAAACCACATATGGATCCACTAGAGTTCATTGCATGTGTCTTCTTTTCTTTAACCACAACTAGAGTCATTGCATCCCTGTTCTTTTCACAAAACACACAAGGATCCACTAGAGACATTGCATGTCTGTTCTTTTCATGGACCACATATGGATCCACCAGTGTCATTTCATTTGTGTTCTTTTCAAAAACCACATATGGATCCACCAGTGTCATTGCATGTGTGTTCTTTTCACAAACCACATATGGATCCACCAGTGTCATTGCATGTGTGTTCTGTTCATTAACCACATATGGATCCCCTAGTCTCATTGCATGTGTGTTCTTTTCAGTAACCACATGTAGAGTCATTGCATGTCTGTTCTTTTCATAAACCACTTATGGATCCACCAGTTTTCATTGCATGTCTGTTCTTTTCACAAACCACATGTGGATTCACTAGAGTCATTGCATATGTGTTCTTCTCACAAACCACATATGGATCCACCAATGTCATTGCGTGTGTGATCTTTTCATTAACCACATATGGATCCCTTAGTGTCATTACTTGTGTGGTCTTTTTATAAACCAGAGCTAGAGTCACTAGATGTGTGTTCTTTTCATAAACAACATATGGATCCACTAGAGTCATTGCATGTGTGTTCTTTTCACAAACCACATATGGATCCACCAGTGTGATTGAAATGTGTGTTCTTTTCATTAACTACAGCTAGAGTTATTGCATGTCTGTTCTTTTCACAAACCATATATGGATCCACTAGAGTCATCACATGTGTGTTCTTTTCACAAACCACATATGGATCCACCAGTGTGATTGCATGTGAGTTCTTTTCATTAACCACAACTAGAGTCATTGCGTGTATGTTATTTTCACATACCACATATGGATCCACCAGAGTCATTGCATGTGTGTTCTTTTCGTAAACCACATATGGATCTACCTCTGTCATTGCATGTCTGTTCTTCTCATAAACCGCAGCTAGAGTCACTGCATGTATGTTCTTTTCACAAACCACAACTAGAGTCATTGCATGTGTGTTCTTTTCACAATCCACATATGGATCCTCCAGTGCCATTGCATGTGTGTTCTTTTCATTCACCACAGCTAGAGTGATTGCATGTCTGTTCTTTTCACAAACCACATAAGGATCCACCAGAGTCATTGCGTGTGTGTTCTTTTCATAGACCACACCTAGAGTCATTTCAAGTGTGTTCTTTTCACAAACCACATATGGATCCACTAGTGTCATTGCTTGTGTGTTCTTTTCATAAACCACATATGGATCCACCAGAGTTCACTGCATGTGTGTTCTTTTCTTTAACCACAGCTAGAGTCATTGCATGTTTGTTCTTTTCACAAAACACACAAGGATCCACCAGAGTCATTGCATGTCTGTTCTTTTCATGGACCACATATGGATCCACCAATGTCATTTCATGTGTGTTCTTTTCAAAAACCACATATGGATCCACCAGTGTCATTGCATGTGCGTTCTTTTCACAGACCACATATGGATCCACCAGTGTCATTGCATGTGTGTTCTTTTCATTAACCACATATGGATCCCCTAGTGTCATTGCACGTGTGTTCTTTTCATTAACCACAACTAGAGTCATTGCGTGTCTGTTCTTTTTATAGACCACTTATGGATCCACCAAAGTTCATTTCATGTCTGTTCTTTTCACAAACCACATATGGATTCACCAGAGTCATTGCATGTGTGTTCTTCTCACAAACCACATATGGATCCACCAGTGTCATTGCATGTGTATTCTTTTCATTAACCACATATGGATCCCCTAGTGTCATTTCATGTGTGGTCTTTTAATAAACCATAACTAGAGTCACTGGATGTGTGTTCTTTTCATAACGACATATGGATCTACTAGAGTCATTGCATGTGTGTTATTTTCACAAACCACATATGGATCACTAGTGTCATTGAAATGTGTGTTCTTTTCATTAACCACAGCTAGAGTTATGGCATGTCTGTTCTTTTCACAAACCACATATGGATCCACCAGAGTCATTGCATATGTTTTCTTTTCACAAACCACATATGGATCCACCAGTGTCATTGCATCTATGTTCTTTTCATTAACCACAGCTAGAGTCATTACATGTCTATTCTTTTCACAAACCACATAAGGATCCACCAGAGTCAATGCATGTGTGTTCTTTTCATAGACCACAGCTAGAGTCATTTCATGTGTGTTCTTTTCACAAACCACATATGGATGCACCAGTGTCATTGCATGTGTGTTCTTTTCATAAACCACATATGGATCAACTAGAGTTCATTGCATGTGTCTTCTTTTCTTTAACCACAGCTAGAGTCATTGCATGTCTGTTCTTTTCACAAAACACAGAAGGATCCACTAGAGGCATTGCATGTCTGTTCTTTTCATGGACCACATATGGATCCACCAGTGTCATTTCATGTGTGTTCTTTTTGAAAACCACATATGGATCCACCAGTGTCATTGCATGTGTGTTCTTTTCATAAACCACATATGGATCCACTAGTGTCATTGCATGTGTGTTCTTTTCATTAACCACATATGGATCCCCTAGTCTAATTGCATGTGTGTTCTTTTCAGTAACCACATGTAGAGACATTGCATGTCTGTTCTTTTCATAGACCACTTATGGATCCACCAGATTTCATTGCATGTCTGTTCTTTTCACAAACCACATACGGATTCACCAGAGGCATTGCATGTGTGTTCTTCTCACAAAACACATATGGATCCACCAGTGTCATTGCGTGTGTGATCTTTTCATTAACCACATATGGATCCCTTAGTGTCATTACATGTGTGGTCTTTTTATAAACCACAGCTAGAGTCACTAGATGTGTGTTCCTTTCATAAACAACATATGGATCCACTAGAGTCATTGCAGGTGTGTTCTTTTGACAAACCACATATGGATCCACCAGTGTGATTGAAATGTCTGTTCTTTTCATTTACTACAGCTAGAGTTATTGCATGTCTGTTCTTTTCACAAACCACATATGGATCCACCAGAGTCATCACATGTGTGTTCTTTTCAGAAACTACATATGGATCCACCAGTGTCATTGCATGTGAGTTCTTTTCATTAACCACAGCTAGAGTCATTACATGTCTATTTTTTCATAAACCACATGGATCCACCAGTGTCATTGCATGTGTGTTCTTTTAATAAACCACAACTAGAGCCATTGCATGTGTGTTCTATTCACAACCGCATATGGATCCACCAGTGTCATTGAAATATGTGTTCTTTTCATTAACCACATCTAGAGTCATTTCATGTGTGTTCTTTTCACAGACCACATATGGATCCACCAGTGTCATTGCATGTGTGTTATTTTCAATAAACCACAGCTAGAGTCATTTCATGTGTGTTCTTTTCATTAACCACAGATAGAGTCATTGCATGTGTGATCGTTTCAAAAACCACATATGGATCCACCAGAGTCATTGCATGTGTGTTCTTTTCACAAACCAGATATGGATCCACCAGAGTCATTGCATGTGTGTTTATTTCACAAACCACATATGGATCCACCAGAGTCATTGCATGTGTGTTCTTTTCACAAACCACATATGGATCCACCAGTGTCATTGAAATGTGTGTTCTTTTCATTAACCACAACTAGCGTTATTGTATGTCTGTTGTTTTCACAAACCACATATGGATCCACCAGAGTCATTGCATGTGTGTTCTTTTCACAAACCACATATGGATCCACCAGTGTCATTGCATGTGTGTTCTTTTCATTGACCACAACTAGACTCATTACATGTCTGTTTTTTTCACAAACCACATGGATCCACCAGTGTCATTGCATGTCTGTTCCTTTAATAAACCACAACTAGAGCAATTGCATGTGTGTTCTTTTCACAAACCGCATATGGATCCACCAGTGTCATTGAAATGCGTGTTCTTTTCATTAACCATAGCTAGAGTCATTTCATGTGTGTTCTTTTCACAAACCACATATGGATCCCCTAGTCTCATTGCATGTGTGTTCTTTTCAGTAACCACATGTAGAGTCATTGCATGTCTGTTCTTTTCATAGACCACTTATGGATCCACCAGATTTCATTGCATGTCTGTTCTTTTCACAAACCACATACGGATTCACCAGAGTCATTGCATGTGTGTTCTTCTCACAAAACACATATGGATCCACCAGTGTCATTGCGTGTGTGATCTTTTCATTAACCACATATGGATCCCATAGTGTCATTACATGTGTGGTCTTTTTATAAACCACAGCTAGAGTCACTAGATGTGTGTTCTTTTCATAAACAACATATGGATCCACTAGAGTCATTGCAGGTGTGTTCTTTTGACAAACCACATATGGATCCACCAGTGTGATTGAAATGTCTGTTCTTTTCATTAACTACAGCTAGAGTTATTGCATGTCTGTTCTTTTCACAAACCACATATGGATCCACCAGAGTCATCACATGTGTGTTCTTTTCAGAAACCTCATATGGATCCACCAATGTCATTGCATGTGAGTTCTTTTCATTAACCACAGCTAGAGTCATTACATGTCTATTTTTTCATAAACCACATGGATCCACCAGTGTCATTGCATGTGTGTTCTTTTAATAAACCACAACTAGAGCCATTGCATGTGTGTTCTATTCACAAACCGCATATGGATCCACCAGTGTCATTGAAATATGTGTTCTTTTCATTAACCACATCTAGAGTCATTTCATGTGCGTTCTTTTCACAGACCACATATGGATCCACCAGTGTCATTGCGTGTGTGTTATTTTCAATAAACCACAGCTAGAGTCATTTCATGTGTGTTCTTTTCATTAACCACAGATAGAGTCATTGCATGTGTGATCGTTTCACAAACCACATATGGATCCACCAGAGTCATTGCATGTGTGTTCTTTTCACAAACCAGATATGGATCCACCAGAGTCATTGCATGTGTGTTTATTTCACAAACAACATATGGATCCACCAGAGTCATTGCATGTGTGTTCTTTTCACAAACCACATATGGATCCACCAGTGTCATTGAAATGTGTGTTCTTTTCATTAACCACAACTAGCGTTATTGTATGTCTGTTGTTTTCACAAACCACATATGGATCCACCAGAGTCATTGCATGTGTGTTCTTTTCACAAACCACATATGGATCCACTAGTGTCATTGCATGTGTGTGCTTTCAATTGACCACAACTAGACTCATTACATGTCTGTTTTTTTCACAAACCACATGGATCCACCAGTGTCATTGCATGTATGTTCCTTTAATAAACCACAACTAGAGCAATTGCATGTGTGTTCTTTTCACAAACCGCATATGGATCCACCAGTGTCATTGAAATACGTGTTCTTTTCATTAACCATAGCTAGAGTCATTTCATGTGTGTTCTTTTCACAAACCACATATGGATCCCCTAGTCTCATTGCATGTGTGTTCTTTTCAGTAACCACATGTAGAGTCATTGCATGTCTGTTCTTTTCATAGACCACTTATGGATCCACCAGATTTCATTGCATGTCTGTTCTTTTCACAAACCACATACGGATTCACCAGAGTCATTGCATGTGTGTTCTTCTCACAAAACACATATGGATCCACTAGTGTCATTGCGTGTGTGATCTTTTCATTAAACACATATGGATCCCTTAGTGTCATTACATGTGTGGTCTTTTTATAAATCACAGCTAGAGTCACTAGATGTGTGTTCTTTTCATAAACAACATATGGATCTACTAGAGTCATTGCAGGTGTGTTCTTTTGACAAACCACATATGGATCCACCAGTGTGATTGAAATGTCTGTTCTTTTCATTTACTACAGCTAGAGTTATTGCATGTCTGTTCTTTTCACAAACCACATATGGATCCACCAGAGTCATCACATGTGTGTTCTTTTCACAAACTACATATGGATCCACCAGTGTCATTGCATGTGAGTTCTTTTCATTAACCACAGCTAGAGTCATTACATGTCTATTTTTTCATAAACCACATGGATCCACCAGTGTCATTGCATGTGTGTTCTTTTAATAAACCACAACTAGAGCCATTGCATGTGTGTTCTATTCACAAACCGCATATGGATCCACCAGTGTCATTGAAATATGTGTTCTTTTCATTAACCCACATCTAGAGTCATTTCATGTGTGTTCTTTTCACAGACCACATATTGATCCACCAGTGTCATTGCATGTGTGTTATTTTCATAAACCACAGCTAGAGTCATTTCATGTGTGTTCCTTTTCATTAACCACAGATAGAGCATTGCAATGTGTGATCGTCACAAAACCCATATGGAACCACCACCAGAGTCATTGCATGTG
>CAJUXJ010000194.1:0-92320 GCA_910589775.1 Avena eriantha
AAGTCATTGCATGTGTGGTACTTTCCAAAACCACATAGATCCACCAAAGTCATTGTATGTGTGCTCTTTTCCTAAACACCCACCAAAGTCATTGCATGTGTGTTCTTTTCCCAAACCACCACAAGATTCATTGCAGATGTGTTCTTTTCCTAAACCACCACCACAGTCATTGCATGTGTGTTATTTCCCTAGACCACCACCAGAGTCATTGCATGTGTGTTCTTTTCCCAAACCACCACAAGAGTCATTGCATGTGTGTCCTTTTCCTAAACCACCATTAGAGTCATTGCATGTGTGTTCCTTTCGTAAACCACATTGATCCACCAGAGTCTTTGCATGTGTGTTCTTTTCCAAAACCACCGCTAGAGTCATTGCATGTGTGTTACTTTCCTAGACCACCACTAGAGTCATTGCGTATGTGTTCCTTTCCTAATCCACATTGATCCACCAGAGGCATTGCATGTGTGTTCTTTTCCTAAACCACCACTAGAGGCATTGCATGTGGTGTCCTTTCCTAAACCATTTGGATCCAGCAGTGTCATTGCATGTGTGTTCCTTTCTTAACCCACCACTAGAGTCATTGCATGTGTGTTCCTTTACTAAACCATTTGGATACACCAGAGTCATTGCATGTGTGTTCCTTTCCTAAACCACATGGATCCACCAGAGTCATGCCATGTGTGTTCTTTCTTAAACCACATCGATCCACCAGATTCATTGCAACTGTGTTCATTTCCTAAACCACATGGATCAACCAGAGTCATTGCATGTGTGTTCCTTTCATAAACCAACACTAGAGTCATTGCATGTGTGTTCCTTTCTGAGACCACCACTAGAGTCATTGCACGTGTGTTCCTTTCCTAAACCACATGGATCCACCAGAGTCATTGCATGTGTGTTCTTTTCCTAAACCACCACCAGAGTCATTGCATGTGTGTTCCTTTCCTAAACCACATGGATCCACCAGAGTCATTACATGTGTGTTCCTTTCCTAAACCACCACTAGAATCATTGCAAGTGTGTTCTTTTCCTAAACCACCACTAGAGTCATTGCATCTATGGTCCTTTCCTAAAGCACATAGATCCACCAGAGTCTTTGCATGTGTGTTCTTTTCCTAAACCACCACTAGATTCATTGCATGTGTGTTCTTTTCTAAACCACCACTAGAGTCATTGCATGTGTGGTCCTTTCCTAAACCACATGGATCCACCAGAGTCATTGCATGTGTGTTCTTTTCCTAAACCACCACCAACGTCATTGCATGTGACTTATTTTCCTAAACCACATGTATCCACCAGAGTCATTGCATGTGTGTTCATTTGCTAAACCACATGGATCCACCAGAGTCATTCCATGTGTGTTCCTTTCTTAAACCACGTGTATCCATCAGAGTCATCACAAGTGTGTTGTTATCCTAAACCACGTGGATCCACCAGAGTCATTGCATGTGTTTTTTTCCTAAACCACTAGAGTCATTGAATGTATGTTCTTTTCCTAAACCACATGGATCCACCAGAGTCATTGCATGTGGTTTTTTCCTAAACCACCAGAGTCATTGAATGTATGCTCTTTTCCTAAACCACATGTATCCACCAGAGTCGTTGCATGTCTGTTCCTTTCCTAAACCACCACTAGAGTCATTGCATGTGTGTTAGTTTCCTAAACCACCACCAGAGTCATTGCATGTGTGTTCCTTTCGTAAACCACATGTATCCACCAGATTCATTGCATGTGACTTGCCTTCCTAAACCACATGGATCCACCAGAGTCATTCCATGTGTGTTTATTTCTGAAACCACGTGGATCCACTAGTCATTGCAAGTGTGTTATTTTTCTAAACCACATGGATCCACTAGAGTCAATGCATGTGTGTTCCTTCCCTAAACCACCACTAGAGTCATTGCATGTGTGTTCCTTTCCTAAACCACCACTAGAGTCATTGCATGTGTGTTCATTTCCTAAACCACATGGATTCACCAGAGTCATTGCATGTGTGTTCCTTTCCTAAACCACCACTAGAGTCATTGATGTGTGTTCTTTTCCTAAACCACCACAAGAGTCATTGCATGTGTGCTCCTTTCCTAAACCACCACTAGAGTCATTGCATGTGTGTTCCTTTCCTAAACCATTTGGATCCACCAGAGTCATTGCATGTGTGTTCCTTTCCTAAACCACATGGATCCACCAGAGTCATGCCATGTGTGTTCTTTCTTAAACCACACGGATCCACCAGAGTCATTGCAAGTGTGTTCCTTTGCTAAACCAACACTAGAGTCATTGCATGTGTGTTCCTTTCCTAAACGACATGGATCAACCAGAGTCATTGCATGTGTGTTCCTTTGCTAAACCAACACTAGAGTCATTTCATGTGTGCTCCTTTCTGAAACCACCACTAGAGTCATTGCATGTGTGTTCCTTTCCTAAACCACATGGATCCACCACAGTCATTGCATGTGTGTTCTTTTCCTAAACCACCACCAGAGTTATTCCATGTGTGTTCCTTTCCTAAACCACATGGATCCACCAGAGTCATTGCATGTGTGTTCCTTTCTTAAACCACCACTAGAATCATTTCATGTGTGTTCTTTTCCTAAACCACCACCAGAGTCATTGCATGTGTGGTCCTTTCATAAATCACATAGATCCACCAGAGTCATTACATGTGTGTTCTTTTTCCAAACCACCACAAGATTCATTGCATGTGTGTTCTTTTCCTAAACCACTACTAGAGTCATCGCATGTGTGTTCTTTCCCTAGACCACCACTCGAGACATTCCATGTGTGTTCTTTTCCCAAACCACCACTAGAGTCATTGCATGTCTGTTCCTTTCGTATACCACATTGATCCAGCAGAGTCTTTGCATGTGCGTTCTTTTCCTAAACCTCCACTATAGTCATTGTATGTGTGTTCCTTTCCTAAACCACCACTAGAGTCATTGCATGCGTGTTCCTTTCCTAAACCACATTGATCCACCAGAGTCATTGCATGTGTTTTTTTCCTAAACCACCAGAGTCATTGAATGTATGTTCTTTTCCTAAACCACATGGATCCACCAGAGTCGTTGCATGTGTGTTCCTTTCCTAAACCACCACTAGAGTCATTGCATGTGTGTTATTTTCCTAAACCACCACCAGAGTCATTGCATGTGTGTTCCTTTCGTAAACCACATGTATCCACCAGAGTCATTGCATGTGACTTGCTTTCCTAAACCACATGGATCCACCAGAGTCAATCCATGTGTGTTTGTTTCTGAAACCACGTGGATCCACTAGAGTGATTGCAAGTGTGTTCTTTTTCTAAACCACATGGATCCACTAGAGTCAATGCATGTGTGTTCCTTCCCTAAACCACCACTAGAGTCATTGCATGTGTGTTCCTTTCCTAAACCACCACTAGAGTCATTGCATGTGTGTTCATTTCCTAAACCACATGGATTCACTAGAGTCATTGCATGTGTGTTCCTTTCCTAAACCACCACTAGAGTCATTTGATGTGTGTTCTTTTCCTAAACCACCACAAGAGTCATTGCATGTGTGCTCCTTTCCTAAACCACATGGATCCACCAGAGTCATTGGATGTGTGTTCTTTTCCTAAACCACCACCAGAGTCATTGCATGTGTGCTCTTTTCCTAAACCACCACCAGAGTCATTGCATGTGTGTTCCTTTCCTAAACCACATGGATCCACCAGAGTCATTGCATGTGTGTTCCTTTCCTAAACGACCACTAGAGTCATTGCATTTGTGTTCTTTTCCTAAACCACCACTAGAGTCATTGCATGTGTGGTCCTTTCCTAAACCACATGGATCCACCAGAGTCATTGCGTGTGTGTTCTTTTCCTAAACCACCACCAGAGTCATTGCATGTGACTTATTTTCCTAAACCACATGTATCCACCAGAGTCATTGCACGTGTGTTCGTTTGCTAAACCACATGGATCCACCAGAGTCATTCCATGTGTGTTCCTTTCTTAAACCACGTGGATCCATCAGAGTCATCACAAGTGTGTTGTTATCCTAAACCACGTGGATCCACCAGAGTCATTGCATGTGCGTTCCTTTCCTAAACCACCACTAGAGTCATTGCATGTGTGATCCTTTCCTAAACCACATTGATCCACCAGAGTCATTTCATATGTGTTCTTTTCCTAAACCACCACCAGAGTCATTGCATGTGTGTTCCTTTCTTAAACCACATGGATCCACCAGAGTCATTGCATGTGTGTTCCTTTCCTAAAACACCACCAGAGTCATTGCATGTGTGGTACTTTCCAAAACCACATAGATCCACCAAAGTCATTGTATGTGTGCTCTTTTCCTAAACACCCACCAAAGTCATTGCATGTGTGTTCTTTTCCCAAACCACCACAAGATTCATTGCAGATGTGTTCTTTTCCTAAACCACCACCACAGTCATTGCATGTGTGTCATTTCCCTAGACCACCACCAGAGTCATTGCATGTGTGTTCTTTTCCCAAGCCACCACAAGAGTCATTGCATGTGTGTTCTTTTCCTAAACCACCATTAGAGTCATTGCATGTGTGTTCCTTTCGTAAACCACATTGATCCACCAGAGTCTTTGCATGTGTGTTCTTTTCCAAAACCACCGCTAGAGTCATTGCATGTGTGTTACTTTCCTAAACCACCACTAGAGTCATTGCATATGTGTTCCTTTCCTAATGCACATTGATCCACTAGAGGCATTGCATGTGTGTTCTTTTCCTAAACCACCATTAGAGGCATTGCATGTGGTGTCCTTTCCTAAACCATTTGGATCCACCAGAGTCATTGCATGTGTGTTCCTTTACTAAACCATTTGGATCCACCAGAGTCATTGCATGTGTGTTCCTTTCCTAAACCACATGGATCCACCAGAGTCATGCCATGTGTGTTATTTCTTAAACCACATCGATCCACCAGAGTCGTTGCAACTGTGTTCATTTCCTAAACCACATGGATCAACCAGAGTCATTGCATGTGTGTTCCTTTCATAAACCAACACTAGAGTCATTGCATGTGTGTTCCTTTCCGAAACCACCACTAGAGTCATTAGACGTGTGTTCCTTTCCTAAACCACACGGATCCACCAGAGTCATTGCATGTGTGTTCCTTTCCTAAATCACATGGATCCACCAGAGTGATTGCACGTGTGTTATTTTCCTAAACCACATGGATCCACCACAGTCATTGCATGTGTGTTTCTTTCCTAAACCACATGGATCCAACACAGTCATTGCATGTGTGTTCTTTTCCTAAACCACCACCAGAGTTATTGCATGTGTGTTCCTTTCCTAAACCACATGGATCCACCAGAGTCATTGCAAGTGTGTTCCTTTCTTAAACCACCACCAGGATCATTTCATGTGTGTTCTTTTCCTAAACCACCACCAGAGTCATTGCATGTGTGGTCCTTTCATAAATCACATGGATCCACCAGAGTCATTACATGTGTGTTCTTTTTCCAAACCACCACAAGATTCATTGCATGTTTGTTCTTTTCCTAAACCACTACTAGAGTCATTGCATGTGTGTTCTTTCCCTAGACCACCACTCGAGTCATTGCATGTGTGTTCTTTTCCCAAACCACCACAAGAGTCATTGCATGTGTGTTCTTTTCCTAAACCACCACCAGAGTCATTGCATGTGTGTTCCTTCCCTAAACCACATGGATCCAGCAGAGTCATTGCATGTGTGTTCCTTTCCTAAACCACCACTAGAATCATTGCATGTGTGTTCTTTTCCTAAACCACCACTAGAGTCAATGCATGTGTGGTCCTTTCTTAAAGCACATAGATCCACCAGAGTCATTGCATGTGTGATCTTTTCCTAAACCACAACCAGAGTCATTGCATGTGTGTTATTTTCCCAAACCACCACAAGATTCATTGCAGATGTGTTCTTTTCCTAAACCACCAACAGACTCATTGCATATGTGTTCTTACCCTAGACCACCACTAGAGTCATTGCATGTGTGTTCTTTTCCCAAACCACCGCAAGAGTCATTGCATGTCTGTTATTTTCCTAAATCACCATTAGAGTCATTGCATGTGTGTTCCTTTCGTAAACCACATTGATCCACCAGAGTCTTTGCATGTGTGTTCTTTTCCTAAACCACCACTAGACTCATTGCATGTGTGTTCTTTTCCCAAACCACCACTAGCGTCATTGCATGTGTGGTCCTTTCCTAAACCACATGGATCCACCAGAGTCATTGCATGTGTGTTCTTTTCCTAAACCACCACCAGAGTCATTGCATGTGTGTTCCTTTCCTAAACCATTTGGATCCACCAGAGTCATTGAATGTGTGTTCCTTTCCTAAACCACCACTAGAGTCATTGCATGTGTGTTTCTTTCCTAAACCATTTGCATCCACCAGAGTCATTGCATGTGTGTTCCTTTCCTAAACCACATGGATCCACCAGAGTCATGCCATGTGTGTTCTTTCTTAAACCACATGGATCCACCAGAGTCATTGCAAGTGTGTTCATGTCCTAAACCACATGGATCCACCAGAGTCATTGCATGTGTGTTCCTTTACTAAACCAACACTAGAGTCATTTCATGTGTGTTCGTTTCTGAAACCACCACTAGAGTCATTGCATGTGTGTTCCTTTCCTAAACCACATGGATCCACCACAGTCATTGCATGTGTGTTCTTTTCCTAAACCACCACCAGAGTTATTGCATGTGTGTTCCTTTCCTAAACCACATGGATCCACCAGAGTCATTGCATGTGTGTTCCTTTCCTAAACCACCACTAGAATCATTTCATGTGTGTTCTTTTCCTAAACCACCACCAGAGTCATTGCACGTGTGGTCCTTTCATAAATCACATGGATCCACCAGAGTAATTACATGTGTGTTCTTTTCCCAAACCACCACAAGATTCATTGCATGTGTGTTCTTTCCTAAACCACTACCAGAGTCATTGCATGTGTGTTGTTTCCCTAGACCACCACTAGAGTCATTGCATGTGTGTTCTTTTCCCAAACCACGACAAGAGTCATTGCATGTGTGTTCTTTTCCTAAACCACCACTAGAGTCATTGCATGTCTGTTCCTTTCGTAAACCACATTGATTCAGCAGAGTCTTTGCATGTGTATTCTTTTCCTAAACCACCACTATAGTCATTGTATGTGTGTTCCTTTCCTAAACCACCACTAGAGTCATTGCATGCGTGTTCCTTTCCTAAACCACATTGATCCACCAGAGTCATTGCATGTGTCTGTTCCTAAACCACCAGATTCATTGAACGTATGTTCTTTTCCTAAACCACATGGATCCACCAGAGTCGTTGCATGTGCGTTCCTTTCCTAAACCACCACTAGAGTCATTGCATGTGTGTTATTTTCCTAAACCACCACCAGAGTCATTGCATGTGTGTTCCTTTCGTAAACCACATGTATCCACCAGAGTCATTGCATGTGACTTGTTTTCCTAAACCACATGGATCCACCAGAGTCATTCCATGTGTGTTTATTTCTGAAACCACGTGGATCCACCAGAGTCATTGCAAGTGTGTTCTTTTTCTAAACCACATGGATCCACTAGAGTCAATGCATGTGTGTTCCTTCCCTAAACCACCACAAGAGTCATTGCATGTGTGTTCCTTTCCTAAACCACCACTAGAGTCATTGCATGTGTGTTCCTTTCCTAAACCACATGGATTCACCAGAGTCATTGCATGTGTGTTCCTTTCCTAAACCACCACTAGAGTCAGTTGATGTGTGTTCTTTTCCTAAACCACCACAAGAGTCATTGCCTGTGTGGTGCTTTCCTAAACCACATGGATCCACCAGAGTCATTGCATGTGTGTTCTTTTCCTAAACCACCACCAGAGTCATTGCATGTGACTTCTTTTCCTAAACCACATGTATCCACCTGAGTCATTGCATGTGTGTTCCTTTCCTAAACCACATGGATCCACTAGAGTCATTCAATGTGTGTTCCTTTCTTAAACCACGTGGATTCACCAGAGTCATTACAAGTGTGTTCTTTTCCTAAACCACATGGATCCACCAGAGTCATTGTATGTGTGTTCTTTTCCTAAACCACCACCAGAGTCATTGCATGAGTGTTCCTTTCCTAAACCACATGGATCAACAGAGTAATTGCATGTGTGTTCCTTTCCTAAACCACCCCCAGAGTCACTGCATGTGTGTTCTTTTCCTAAACCACCATCAAAGTCACTGCATGTGTTGTCCTTTCCTAAACCACATGTATCCACCAGAGTCATTGCATGTCTGTTCTTTTCCTAAACCAGCACAACTAGAGTCATTGCATGTGACTTCTTTTCCTAAACCACATGTTGTTGGGGATATACTTTCTAGGTATCCTCACAGTTCCTAGCTGACCAGGGTGGCCTACTTCAGGTTAGAGCTTTGCTTCACGGGCGGCCCAGTCAAGGAGAAAAGACGGAGTCTAGTCCGGCTACGGGAAGGCCCAGAAGACTTACCGACATAGGCCCATAGTGTTACTTGTAGTTCAAGATGTACTCTGTAACCGACTCTTAGATGTAGCCGGATAGGTCTCTCCTGTAAACACTAGGAGGAATATCTATATAAGCCATTCTAGGAGAGCCTTTAGGGCAACACCTTACAATCTCAATCTCAACTCGCATAGGTGAACCCTTGTAACCCATATTCCGGCTCTGCCGTATCACTGGATTGGTAGCATGAGTAGGATCCGTCCAAAGCCGGCGGATTCGAACCTGGGTAAACTTGTATGCTTACCGTCCCGGAACACCGTACGTCTTACACCCCTCACTTCCGCACGCCTCGAGGACCCCCTCATGGCATACTTTTCATCAATCCGACAAAAGTTGGCGCCCACCATGGGGCAAGTGAGCTTCGGATCTGCGTTCCGAGCGGAATCTGCAAGAATCGGAATTGGCAAGACTATCGCCGTCGGTCGCATCCTCTACGCCAGCGACGTTCCTCTCATCGTTCTCGACGAGACCTGGATTCTGGCTAGGGAGGCTATGACTACCTACACTATCATGTCTTTTGGCGAGATCGATGTTTACATCGGCTTTGCTGAACCTGCCACCACCCACCCCAGTGGTGATGATAGAGGCAGAAGAAATTTCTGGATCCCCTTTGTCCATGGAGGCGGTAGAGTTCCAGATCTCAGAAAACCCTAATCCCACCCAGCCCGCACCAGTTGCGGAGATAGTGGAGAAATCCGAGCCTGAAGCAGACCTGGCGGTCCAAGTTGAATCTGGAGTAGATATCCCTAGAGAGATTGAATCCTAGATCGACCCACCCGCCGAAGTCGAAATCCAGGAGGAGCACAGTAACAACCATGGTTCCGGCTCTGCCAACGCCGGAGCAGATCGACAGTTCCTGAGGCATATGTTGAGGCGCATGATACGGTAAGACGCAAGCATTGATGAGGTTCTCGAAACCATCAGGATCTTCGAGGAATCCCACGAGGAAAGCCGCAACTACCTCAGGACCCACACGACACACTTCGTCGGATATGTTGGAGCCGGATCCGGCTCTGCCGATGCTGGAGAAAACACCGACTCAGTTCTGGAGGCGATCAGAACAAACGCCGACGTAACCGCATCGTCGGATGAATCGATGCCGTCAGCAGATTTCCGAAAGTTCTCCGCGGAATATGAAGAGGAGTGTAACTCCAAAGTCGCAGAGGAAGAAGAAGCCATGGATGAAGGATCCGGGGAAAACTCTCCCAAAGCGCAGGATGACATGGAAATCGGAGATAATCCCGAGGTCCAGATGTCTGAAAGTACCAATCAGAGCTTGACTCCGGGAAACGGACCCAAAGCCGTCTTTGCTACCAACGCTACCAAGAAGGCAAAGAAGAAGACCAAGAAGAATAAGACCCGACAAAAGACCTTCCGCTAGAGGAAGTGATTGCCGGGGAATACGAGGAAGACTTGGATGGAGCACTTATCCCAGACGAGCCCAAATAAGAGTCGGTGGATGGACACGTGATCACTGAAGGTGCGCGTAAACTCATCGATGCTGCATTAACCACACCTATCCCTACAACTACAGAACTTACTGCCCAAGAAATGAACGAAAGGGCCCAGGCCCTAGAAGCGCATCGTCAACAACTCCTGGATGAAGCCAAAAACATCGAGGAGAAGAAATGCATGGCAACTGCGGAGAAGTACATCTCTTGGGAGCATCACAAGACCTAGAAACGTCACACACGTGACGATCAATTCCCGAAAGTACGCAAGGTTCTCTTCGAAGGAGACCCAGGGATGCCTCGCCTCGACAGCAAAGGAGATCTGGTGTATCCAACACCGGTATAGAACACTGTTGCAGCACGAGATATCCTGTCGAATAATCCAGGCCCATAGCAGGTTCGATTGGGCATTAAGCTACTCACCAATTTTCTGGAACAGCAAAGGGCTGCGAAATCCGGAAGCAGAAAACTGGTCTCTAAATCCGACCAATGGCACACGAACTCAGCCTGGAATGATATAAGGCCCCAGCGTGTTCCAGAACAGCATCACTGTTCCGACAGATGGGAAGACAACTACTCCAGAACTGGATCATCAGGACAACATCACAGAGCTGCACGTGACTGGCGCAATGTCGCTCTAGCCGCCGAGCAAGAAGCAATTGCTACATTGTATCTGAGAAACCCTCCCCGACGAGAGTTGAACGATCGTAGGGGAGAAGACAAAGGGAAACGTCGGGAGGAGGACCGTCAAAGGATGCCACCTCCTAGACCTACAAACCGTCCGGCTGAGCCCCACCATGGTGGGAGTAACGGACGAAGGAACGACGGAAACCACGCTGAGTCAAGCCGGCAGGGGGCTCGTCACAATGAAGACCCTCCCTGGAACTGAAATAATGACGATCTGCATGGAGGCCGGCGATCAGCCGGAAAAAACCCAGCTGCTCCACCCTCTCCACCAAGTAGCCATCACAGCGGCTCCCAAGGAGGACAAGGAGGGCGTCATCGTGGAGGAGGTGGTGGCAGAAGCCGAAGTCCGGCTCCAAGGCACCACAGCAATAGCCGTCATTCAGGACGATCTTTATCCCCAAATGATGCAAGACACATGATTAACTCCAATATAGAGGTGCGGCGCTATGAAAATGATGACATATACGTGGGCCCAAAATGCTTCGGACCACGCATAAGAGCTACAAGATTCCCAGAAGGATTTGCTATCTCAAGACATATTCAGGCCTACGACGGCATAGCTCGGCCAGATACTTGGATATAGGATTTTTTCCAAACTTGCTGCATCGCCAAAGGCGGAAATAGCCTGGTTGCAACCCGATATCTCCCACTTATGTTGAGGAAGACGGAACGATCATGGCTCAATGAACTTCCGGAGAACACCATCCACAACTAGTATGACATGCAAAGTGCATTCTTTCGGAATTTCCAAGGAACATACCGGAGGCCCTGTACGGTCGGAGACCTACAGCGTTGCACCCAGAAATCTGGAGAAACTTGCCAAGACTATCTCGGATGATGGATCGACACCAAGAACTCCTGTGAGGGAGTAAATGACCAAACTGCAATTGAAGCTTTCATTGCAGGTCTCCCAATTGGTTTACTACGTCATCGCTTGAAGTGTGACAAAGTCACTGATTTGGGAGAGATGATAGAAATAGCGAGCAAGTATGCAGATGCTGATGACGATGCAGAGGGATTACTCAATGCCCTGGCTGTGCCACAGTCGGCAAAACAACCAAAGCAACAAGCTCAGAAGCGCAAGAATACCTCAGAAGAAAAACCGAATGCGGAAACGGCAGTAGTCACTGCTACTTTCGGGTCTGGAGGACGAGGAGGATGTGGCGGTGGCCGCGGACACGGTCGTGGGACGTCAAGAGTTCAAGGTAGAGGAGACCAGCAGAATTGCAAAACCAACTCTTGGGACAACATTGCCAATAACCCATGTGTGCATCACCTAGACGCCAATGGGGGATCGTCCCACACAAACACCGAGTGTCGTTTCAATGACGACATTAAGAGAGATGATACCGCTGGCTACAAAGCTAAGCGGAAGAAGGGAAAGAAGAATCCCGAAATGGATAAAGAGACCAAGGAAGATTCTGACATGGAAGAAGCTGACGCTTCAAATCCCAAGCCGGGAGGGAAGAAAAAATTTCCGACCAAGAAACACACTTACGTCACCTTCCTCGGATCTCAGCCAGCAAAGGTCAAGAAAGCAGTTCTACATGAGCTCAATGCAACAGTTCCGGCTATCCCTCAATTCTCGGAAGTGGCAATCACATTTGACCGCGCTGATCATCCGCCTAAGTTGCACAGACGAGGAAAATACGCCTTAATCGTCAATCCAATTATTGACGGTTATGGTTTCTCCAAGACTCTCATGGACGGTGGCAACAATATTAATATTATGTATGTCGAAACGCTACGCCGGATGAAGATCTCGGAGACCCAGCTGAACCACAGCTCTATGATCTTTCACAGGGTTGTCCCAAGAAGACAAGAAAATTCCCTAGGATAAATCACTTCGGATGTTACCTTTGGAACTCCAAAGAACTATCGGACGGAGGCACTTTCCTTTGAAGTGGTCCCGTTCAAGAGCGCGTACCACGCTATATTCGGACGTCCGGCTTACTGGGCTTTTATGGCTCGTCCATGTTACATTTACAATATGATGAAAATTCTAGGTCCCAACAGCGTGATCACCATCAGGGGAGACCCGAAGAAAGCGCGAGAGTACGAGGATGGAAATGCCGCCCTTGCCAAAGCTGTGCTGCACGCCCAGGAGTACCAGGAGATCAAGAATCGCATAGATCCGTCCGAGATGCCCACAACGAAGAGGGAGGTGACAAAGCCGAATCCGGAGTTCAAGGCATCAGAAGAGACGAAGAAGACGCCATTGAAGGACGATGACCTGTCCAAGGTGACCCAGATAGGTGTAGGTCTAGATAGAACATAGGAAAGCGCGCTCGTCAAGTTCCTCAAAGAAAATCAAGATATCTTCGCAAGGCAGCCATCTAACATGACCGGAGTACCTAGGGAACTTGCCGAGCACTCTTTAAACGTAAACCCCAATGCGAAACCCGTGAAACAGTCCTTGCGATGGTTCGGCGATGAAAAGCGTAAGGCAATAGCTAAGGAACTAGCACGGCTCGAGTTAGCCGGATTCATAGAAGAGGTCATCCACACTGAGTGGTCGGCCAATCCTGTAATGGTCCCTAAAAAGGATACCAATGATTTAAGGATGTGTGTTGATTATACTGCCTTGAACAAGGCTTGCCCCAAAGATCCGTCGCTCTGCCTAGGATTGATCAAGTTATCGATTCTACGGCAGGCTCAGAACTCCTCTGTTTCCTCGATGCATATTCCGGTTATCACCAAATCCGGATGAAGGAATCTGAAAAATTCAAAACTTCATTCATAACCCCCTTCATAACCTTCTGTTTTGTTACGATGCCCTTTGGGCTGAAGAACCTAGGAGCTACGTACCAACACACAATGCAGCGTTGCCTCCATGATCAAATCGGACGCAATGTACATGCATATGTGGATGATATTGTGGTGATGTCCAAAAAGAAGGAAACTTTGATTTCTGACTTGGAGGAAACGTTCGCCAATCTATGCAAATACAACATAATGCTTAATTCGAAGAAATTCTTCTTTGGAATCCCAGCAAGAAAATTGTTAGGTTTCATCGTGTCTCAAAGAGGCATAGAGGTGAACCAAGACAAGATCAAGGCTATACTTGATATTTCTAGGCCAACTCGCCAGAAATACATACAAAGACTAACTTGTTGCATTGCTGCAGTCAGTTGGTTTGTAAGCCGGCTCGGTGAAAGAGCCGCACCATTATACAAACTCCTAAAAAAACCAAGGATTTTGTGTGGACCGACGAAGCACAAGCTGCGTTACAAGATCTGAAAGTACTCTAATATGCTCCAATCCTTGCAGCCTCGGAACCACAGGAACCGATGCTGCTCTATCTTGTAGCGACAACCAAAGTCGTGAGTATTGTCATGGTAGTGGAGAGACCGGAGGAAAATCAGGAACACTTGGTGCAGCGTCCGACCTACTTTGTCAGCGAGGTCTTGATAGAATCGAAACAACGGTATCCGCACTATCAAAAGCTAGCTTATGGTGTGTTCTTGGCATCTCGTAAGCTACAACACTATTTTCAGGAGCATCCAATTACCGTGGTGAGCACAGCTCCCATGAGAGATATAATCAACAACAGTGACGCCACAAGACACGTCACCAAATGGGGCACAGAGCTCTCGGCTTTCGATATTGAGTACAAACCTCTGACAACAATCAAATCCCAAATCCTTGCCGACTTTGTTGCTGATTGGACAGAGACGAAGGAGAATATGACCCTCCCTGAGTCAGAATATTGGACCCTATTTTGATGGGTCTAAGGCTCGCGGGGGCTCAGGGGCTGGCGTGGTGCTCAAATCACCCCAAGGAGATAAACTTCTATACGTGTTGCAGATCCACTTCACAGCGACAAATAATATTGCCGAGTATGAAGCACTGCTGCATGGAATCTGGATTGCTAAGGATATCGGCATCCGACGTTTGATGTGTTACGGAGATTCGGAGCTTGTTGCTCAGCAAGTGTCGGATATTTGTAATGCATATAAGCACATGGCAGCATATAAAGCTATCGGGAATGATTTATCTAAATCGTTCGAAGGGTTTGAGGTTCAACACATCCCTCGAGCAGAAATGAGGAAGCAGATGCACTATCTCGAATAGGCTCTGCACGGAAAGAGGTCCCGGATGGCTCTTTTCTAGAGCACCTCAAAGTTCCCTCAATAAAGGGAGTGGACGAGGAATATCCGACCAAATCCGACTCACCAGCAATAGCAGTTCTGGCTGTAATTCCCAGCTGGACCAAACCCTACCTTGACTATTTGGTAGATGGCAAATTACCCAAAGACGAGGTTCTAAGCCAGCAGATTATCTGATGAGCAAAAGCCTATAAAAGTATAAAGGTGAGCTCTATAAGCGGAGTGTATCTGGGGTCTTTCAGTGCTGCGTATCTCCGGAAGAAGGAGTGGAAATCTTAAGAGAAATCTACGAAGGCGAGTGTCGTCACCATGCTGCAGCCAAATCTTTAGTGGCAAAAGCTTTCAGACACGGTTTTTTCTGGCTTACAGCCAAGGCAGATGCCGAACGGCTGATCAAGACGTGCAAAGGCTACCAAAAGTATGCCAAACAAGCTCACATTCCGGCTGATCAGCTGCGAACAATACCTATAACATGGCCTTTCACGGTCTGGGGGCTTGACATGGTAGGACCGTTTAAACGGGCTCCAAGTGGATTTACTCACCTCTTAGTGATGGTGGATAAGTTCACCAAATGGATTAAGGCTAAACCCGTCACTAGTTGTTATGGAGCAATAGCCAAAAGATTTGTCGAGGATGTTATAATCCGGTATGGTTATCCGCATAGTATTATCACGGACAACGGGAGTAATTTCTCTATGGGGGAACTTGCCGAATTCTGCAATGAACAAAATATCTGGCTTGACATTGCGTCAGTCGCATATCCACAGGCTAATGGACAAGTCGAAAGGGCAAATGGTTTAATCCTACAAGGCCTAAAACCGAGACTTGAAGTACCACTACGACATGCTGTGGGGGCTTGGGAAGAGGAATTACCTTCTGTAATATGCAGTCTACGAACATGTCAACCGGATACACACCTTTCTTCTTGGTCTATGGCGCAGAAGCAGTTCTTCCTAGTGATTTGATTCACACTTCTCCTAGAGTGGACGCGTATATCGAAGAGGATGCCAAGATTTCTCGACAAAATGATCTCGACATTGTCGAAGAAGTTCGCGTCGTTGCTGAAATGAGATCAACAGCCTATCAGCACAAGTTACGCAAGTATCATGGCCAGAGAGTTAGAAACAGATCTTTCAATAAAGGCGATTTGGTTCTCCGGCTTGTGCAACAAAGAAAGCACAAACTTTCCCCAGTATGGGAAGGGACATTTTTAGTTAGTCGAGTATTGCACAGGTTCGTACTACTTAACTGATATGAGGCCAGTCAAAGAAAGACCTGCTACTAAGAAGAGAAAGAGAGCTAGAGGCAGTACAAATCTGGATGAGTTATACAGACCGTGGAATATTGCTCAGCTATGTCCCTTTTATTATTAGTTTATTCTTCTCTGTAATCATATCTATGTACATGTTCTGTGAGAAATAAAAGTATTGGTTGCCTCAAGTTTTTTCTGAGAAGTTTTTACCATCTTATTTCCGAATGATCATGTCATAGTCGAAAACCCCAGAATGCTTGAAAGTACTTTATGCTCATGTTCGTTTTTGTTTAGATTTCTGATTCTAAAATTGCTACCCTCGGCTATAACTCTAAAGTTTCTAGTCTTTACTTTGGTTATTTGTCTGATTGCCGGATGCAGGTATTTTCCGAGTAGTGAATTGTTGGTACTGAAAGCCGGCTTTGTTTTCGAATTTGAACTAGTTTAGAAATTGAGCTCCGTTGCTCGGCAAAGTTTTCATGCAGAAGGTTTAGCAGGCTCACGAAAGGGACGAGGCGGAAAGCCAGATAAACGATAAGTACAAACAAAAAAGTACAAGTGCTTATGTAAACATTTCAGGCACACAAAAATTTAAACCAAAAGTGCTGAATAGATTAAAACTTCGCACTAGCAAAAGTATCATACTACATATTTATAGACCCATAATGTTTTTAGAATAACACATTTGTTTTTGATAATCTATGATGTAGGAGAGGAGGTAGGAGCTGCCGGTTCGCTGGATATATCGCCTTGATATCGTTCCGAGATGTCCACATCCGACATGGTGTGTTCATCGTCGGAAACTTCGGTTTCTTCTTCGGGAGGCAGAGGCGGCGTGTCCATGCGGGTGAAGAAGGGAGTGCCATAGCTAGTTAAGTCAGCTACATGACACCCATATCCGGTGCAGGAGTCCATGATTGCCTTGATGTCTTGCTCCGGTCCGTCTTCGTCCACCTTGCAGTACCCTCTGGTCACTTGCCAAATTTCCATGTTTCCATGGTGGCTCATGACCATGGTGAGAGCATTTTGCGCTGCGGTTTGCGCATAGGACATGGTCCAGTCCTCGACAAGCTGCGGCATCTCCTTTGCCTTGTCCCGCACTTGAAAATTGGACATGCTATGCATGTCCAGAACCTTGAGAGCTTCGCCAATATCCTCAATGGATTGGCAGAAGTCATGAAGCAAATCACCGACTTGGGTAAGCCGGTGGGTGCGGGGCTTGGTAGAGGTGGAGTTCGTCAAGTTCAGAGGACCTATGTGTATAAACGCAAAACAGATAAATAAATCCGAAAGAAAGTGTCGAAGAATGTAGACAAGCCAGAAAGATGGAAACGTACCAAAGATGACGTCATCAACTTTGGTCTTCTCTTCACGAAGACTCTGGAGTTCAGCCCGTAGCGCCTCAAAAATTTCCTTCTCTCTGAATAGCTCATCGTTGAGATTCGAGATCTTCTTCTCATGGAGTGCAATCTTGTGATCACGCTCCACGGTGGCCATGGAGGAGGATTCGAGAACTTGAGTTATGCTCTTCTCATGATCCGCCTTAAGCTGGTCTAGCTCTTGGCGGAGATCCTTGTTTTCCACCACCAGGGTCTTTAGATTCTCGGCCTCTTTGATCATAGCACTGGACTGCTTTATCAGTGCTGTAAGTCAAAAAGAACAACAGTTCAGCAAAAAATATTCGACTATGAAAACACAGGACAAGGTTTGAGTCTCGGAAAGTTCACCTTCGGCCTCATCCTTGGAAACTTTAAGCTCAGCATTTTTAAGTCGGAGAGCTTTGATCTCTCTCTACTTGTTGCAGATGTTCTTCAACAATTCCTGGTTATATGAATTAACTTTCTGTAAGTCAGAATACCCAGAGTCAGAAGTCTACTAAAGACTCGGGCTCATATTGTAGCTAATATCAGCATGAGCCTTGGGGGCTATACTAGTTCGTTCTTTCGCATCCTAGTGAAGCATAAACCCGGATCTACTATCCAACTTCATGCTTGGGGGCTAGAGGATATGACATAAAATACACTAAGGGAAAAGCGTGAGTTGGAATTCTGACTTACATGATGTTCATGTGTGAGCTTGCTCAGGCACATGTTCACCTCAGTAGTAACCTTCTTGGCGAGGGTGAGTGGAATAACAGAGGTGGTGGAAGCACACCAGCTCTTAGTCCCTCGTCGGGAAGGCGGACTTGTTCAAGAACTTCGGAGTACTTGATGTCCTCCGCTTCTTGTGCTTCTTCTTCGTCAGAGAGATTCCGGCTTTCCAGGCATTGATGCACCAACCGCTGGATTTCCTCCGTAGATTTCTGAGACAAGCCAAATTTGGCAAGTCCCGGGTTGTTCAGGAGATTTTCGGCGAAGGTCTCTGCCGAGGCATCATTTCCCGAAGAGGGTTCACCCTTATCAAAACCTGAGCCACCCATGGTGGCGTCAGTCTGCGACTCAAGGGTCGCTGGCTCTATTGAAGGAGCCGGATCTTCTGCGACAACCGGTGTAACATCCCAATTTCTGCAACCCTGATTAGTTGTCAAGAAGGCAAAAATCAGGGGGAACAAAAACTTTTTCTTGTCCATTAGTGCAGTGTTTTCTTGTTTTTTGTTGGTTCTTATGCATATGGATGTGTTTTGGATGATATACTCATCACCTTAACACTAGTTGACAAAAGCTACTTCCCAAAACAGTCTTGGCTTATTTTCCATATTCTCAAATGTTCTAGCATTTCAAAACCTAAGCCAAGATGCTTATGAAACCAAAACTATTTTAGTAACTTCTATTGACAAAACTATGGAGAGCTATATAACAAAATCTCCTTATGTTTTCAAGACAGGACCTTTAACTACTATTACCTCTAGGATCTCCAAAACATTTTTGTAAGCTTTTGAATTCTACTCTTGCTAAAGATACCAAGGACCTTACCTTGTTCAAACTCCAACCTATTTCAAAATACCCATCCTTACCTCAAACTAAGCTTGGTGGTAACCCAAGTAGTAGTTGATTTGTCTGTAAAATGAGTTGCCTTGATCTGCTGTTTGACTTCATTGCTTAGAAGTAGTATGAGCTACTCTAGGAGCTCACCACTAGGATCAAGATGGTTCCAAATCATCACTCCCTAAGCAAGAATACAATCTGGATCTAACCTCTATCCACCAGGTGATCATCTAAAACCCTTACCCAGATCAAGTTTGAAGTGCTCCATTCTAGAAGCTTCGAAGCCAATGAAGCCCAATATCAAGCATGGATCCCTTCTACTCAATCAACTCTTCAATATCATCCACTTGATGATGCTTGGGTACTTTGCAACCCATCAAAATCATCTCCACCAACATTCTAGTCAAAAACCTTAAATCTGCCAAATTTGACTAAGTCTGGAAACTGCTTCAACATCACCTTTTTGAATGCCTCTCTTTCCCAACCCTTGTGCACTTTTGGTAATGAACCTGAACCATATTTTTAACCATACTAAGTACTACCAAGGCCCAATCTTTCCCTTGGTTAGATCATCCTCCTACCCACTTGTTCTTGATGGTTTTGCAGGCAAGATAATAACGTTTCCTGCAAATCTAGTCATCATGCCAACTTTGCTAGAAACTCACACCACCATCCAACCTTCTATGGACTAAATATTTGCATGGTTGTGTTCTACTCATATAGGGCTATCAACATCTACTTCACTTGTCCAAGTAGATCCTTGTGCTTCTTAAACCCACAAGGTTTTGAAGGCTTGTTGATAATCTGCCTTGGCAGGCATATTTGATTCAATGTTTGAAAGCATATCTTGGTGAACTCAAACAAGATCAAGCTCAAACCCCTATACCATGTTGATATACATCACGTGGTCTATCCAACCATATACCTTATGCCCCAAGGGGAGATCTGAACTCCAAGATACAACCATGTTTTGAAGGTATGAAATTAACACTACCCTAGATCCCTAATCTATGGTATTCCACCAAAATCAACTTGGATTCTCCAGTCCCAAGGTTGCAAATGCTTTCTACACCTTGTATACATCATCTACCTTGATCATCAAGATTTATCATATATTATCCATAATTATTTTGGCTCCAAATCTATTTAATTTCTTTAATAGTCAAAATCTCCAAAACTCCTCTCATAAAGGCAAGTTTGGTTTTTACCAAAGAACTTTCCCAACTCTTGGATCAATTGAGATCCACATATCCTACCCCATATTCCCACTTCAAAAATAAATATTTTTGAAGAGCTTTATTATTTGTTTTTGCCTATTTTCTTAAATGGCAGAAATGGAATAATAAATGTTTTAAATACTTTTAAGCCCCAATAAATCTTGGGAAAATTCCCCTAAGTGTGTATTCACATTTGGGATCATACCACATCAAAAAATCCACCTGTCCAATGTAAATTTATCAAATGATCCTCTAGAAACTATTTCTGTACTTTTTGAATAAATGGATTTAAGTGGACTTTAAATCTCTAGAAAAATCCCAAATAATTCCTGGATATCTATCTTGACCTGAACTACCTACCAGTATCATCTCCCCACTTTGCCCAATACAAATTTTGGAACATCCTTCACACACCACCAAGTAATCAAATTTGCCAAATCAATCAAGCATTGAACTAAACCAAGACCAAACCACCACCAATGCACCATAACACCCAACACTCATCTCTGGTCGTGAGCACTATAGCAATCACTGTAGCATCTTGTCCTTTATTTCTTGGACACTAGCACTTAACCCCATGTGGGTGTCTTAGCTTGCAAAACCTCTTTTCTTAGCTTGCAGCAGCCCTTCCACCTCTCCTCTGCCCTCAGCACAGACCAGATACCACTCCCCACCCCCATAGTAACAAGCCCCTGGTTTCCCTCCTCTCTCACATGCTCCCTTGCACCTAGACCACCATGGACATGTCTCCCTCGGTTTAAATATCCAGAACCCACCCCAGCCACTCCTCCCCTGGCTCATTTGCCCTCTATCCCCTCTAACTACCCATCCCCATGCCCCAGATCTGGCACCCGAGCTCCCCCTCGCCATGGAGAAGAAGGAACACTCTCCTCGGCCTCCTTCGAGTGGTGCCTTGCACGGTCTACCCTTCCCTGGATCTAACCTATCTCCCCTTCTCCTCTCTCTTTTCCCAGGTACGCCGGAGCCCTTGTCCAAGTGCATACCCGAGTGACGCTCCTACGATGAGTTTAATACTCCTGCGCCTCTGCAACCTCCCCAAGGGCCATTCCTGGGCATCATACCTCCTCCTAGTGTTGGGTCCGTAGCATAGAAAACAAAAAATTTCCTACGGTGTGAACTACACGCCAAGATCTATCTACTAGGTACAAAGCAACGGGTGGACATACATCCAACGAGAACTTACCCTCGAAGACAACGAGTTTTTTTAACGAGTAGGAACTCGTGGTTGATGTAGTCATACACTTCCCGATCTCAAGATCGTGAGGAAGTCCGAGCAGGTCCGGCTCCAGCACGTCCTTCAGATCTAGCTCCAGCACCACCAAGTCCAGCACCGCAAAGCAGTGGTGCATCCGTGATCACACACACGTCCGGTACCCCGACAACCTCCGTCCCTCACTCCAGCAAAGCAGCGGAAGCAGCAACTCCTTTCCAGATAAAGCCACCGGGAACATGTATCTCGCTAATCCGAGACCATGGGGAATAATACTAGAGGGGGAGAGAGATCCTTCACAAGGAGGTGTGTTTGAGAAGTGAGGAGAGGGTGGCCTTTTATAGGAGGAGGGGGTGCCCCTCCTTCATGGCCGACGCATGGAGGAGGTGTCTCTTCACCTCCTCCATTCATGTGCGGGTAACCCCTCCACATTAAAATGCCTCTTCACATTCCCTTTTAAAGTCTCCACTTTAAATGCATTAAATTTCTCCAAATTTAATGCTCTCTCATTTAATAAAACTCTTTTATTATTTTTATTCAGAATTTTGTTAATTACTTTAATTAACAAACATTCACATAAAACCCCCTGTAACATTTCAATATTACATGCAGAACCAATTTCAGCAATTTCACCCGAAACAGTTTCAGTGTCTATTGAAATAATTCCAGCGCTTTCTTAAATCTTTATCTGAAACATATTTGCTCCAAATGGTCTCGGTATCCCTTAAGTGTGTCACCCTACGGTTCACGAATAATGGTGACATGATCGAGACCCCTCTCCGATCAATAATCAGCAGCGGGACCTGGAGATCCTACTGACTCCTACACATTCAACGATGACTTCTGTGATCGTGAGAACCTTTAACGCTTGTAACTAAATCCCTTTGTCTCACGATATATTACATGTCCGAGATTCGATCATCGGTATCTCCATACCTAGTTTGATCTCATTACTGACATGCACTCTTTTCTAGTCCCGTGATATAACATTCTAGTGATCACATCACTTGCTTGCATGCTATCTTAATGTGATATCACCGAGAGGGCCTAGAGTATATCTATCCGTCATCGGGATTGACAAATTCCACTCTTGATCCATGAGCCTCAACATAACACCTTCGTAGCACTAAACCCATCTTTATAGTCACCCTGTTACGGTGTGACGTTTGATGTTATCAAGACACTCTTCCTGTGTTAGCAATTAACATGATCTCATGGACTAAGGATAAAGATTACTTCGTATAGTGTAATAGCAATATAAACATAATGACTTTGATCGTAATGCTATACTTCGGATGAATGTTCATCACATCATTCCACCAGTGTTGTGACCTCGTTATTAACACCATCCAATGTCCATGATCAGGAAACCTTGATCATCTTGTTAATCAACGAGCTAGTCTATAAGAGAGGCATAACTAGGAACCCTTTTTGTTTATTAAACACACATGTATTGACGTTTCCGATCAATCAAATTATAGCATGTAAGATAAACATTTATCATAAACATGGAATAAGATAATAACCACTTTATTATTGCCTCTCGGGCATATTCCCTTCAGTCTCCCACTTGCACTAGAGTCAATAATCTAGTTTGAAAAACTTTGTGTATTGAAAACCTATGGCTTTCTGGTGTTGCATATACGCGATTGCTAGTGGTTAACATAATCTCTGGATCTGACAGTTTCAGGTCCGTGTGTATTTGCATGTCTTTGCGTCTCTACGCATCACTCATTCTCAAATGAGATGGCATTGTATAAATTTGGTCCTTTGGTGAGACCTTTAGTTTGTTCCGGTTAAAATATGTTGATATTATTGTCACACAATATATCTTCATAGTATTAGCCACTTTGAACCACACCTAGGTTTATAACAAACTACTTAACACAAATGCCCTCCTATGCTGCTACTATAGCAGTCATATACTTAGCCTTTTTGTTGTAGTATCCGTCACAATGTCTCAACTTTGGAACTCATCCAAATCCATCATGGAACATCCTTTCCATTACATTGTGCCACCCATACTCTAAATTGAGATAAATGTAATTTTTATCTTGTGATAAAACTAGTATCAATGTAACACTTTACAATGAACTACCTTGAACTATTTGTCACTTATACATTATATATTCTTAGTTCTTCCAAAGCTCGTAAGAATATCTTTACTATCGTCCAATGATCATCCCATGAATCATTCTGGTATGTGCTCATAACATTTAGAGCATAGGACATTCTGGATATATACATATCATGGTATAATCGATCAAAATCTTCATGTGATTTTACTCACCAAGTGTTGAAACACTTGAATTTTGATACAATCCTTTCCATGCAGCAAGAACCTTTCTTGTTGTTTCCATATTGAACCCTTTCAATATCTCATATATGTATGTCTGGCACAACCATATTAGCGCCTTAATCTATCCATATAGATATTGATGCCTAATATTCCGGTTTTGCCCAAGTCTTTCATTGAAATCTTATTTTAATGAAATTCTTAACTTGTGTCAATACAAGATACATCATTTCCAATCAACAATATGTCCTCTACATAATGTATTAGAAATATGTCTCAGCGCTCCCACTTAATTTCTTGCAAATGCAAGCATCTTCATCATCTCCGATGAATTTAAACTCTTTTAACAGTTTCATCATGGTGAAGATTCCAACTCCGCTATGCTTACTTCAACTATTGAAGTTTGCATGCCCTTTTAGCACCCTTTGAATTAACAAAACCCTTTGGACCGTGTCATGTACACGTCCTAGGTAACCGTTCTATTAGAAGAACATTGTTTTGTTTATTCAATTACCATATACCAAATTATATGTAGTGGTTGCTACATTAATCCGTCAAGACTAAATATCGCTATGAAAGATCAAATCTTGTCATAGTCAACTCCTTGAACATTGTCGTAAACTTCTTTTCGACATGTCGACTATTTCATAGATGTTAAACATCCATGTCTTATTTCTTTATAGATCCAAACACGACCGACAGGCTTCACGCCTTTTCGGAGGGTCTTCCAAGTTCAGAAACTTGATTTCTCGTGTATGGATACTATCACGGATTCTATGACTTCTAGTCATTTTATGGAGTCATGGCCCATCATCACTTCTTTGCATGTAGTCGGTTCATCATTGTCAAAACAATAACTACTTGCTTATCAAATCTTACTATTTGATTCTTACCGACCCACACGGTTCTATAGGAACTCTAATCTCCGAGATCACACCTTTTGTAATTGCGAGAGCCATGAGCATTGTGGCCGCCACCGGGAAAGTTTACGGCGCTGCACTACTTAGCACATATAGCTAAGGTTCAACAACCTTATCAAAGTTCTATTGTCCTCCCACTTAACTTTTCACGAAAAATTCCTTCTCAAGAAACTTGACCTTCCAAGTAACAAACTATTTTGTCCTCGGTGTTATGGAGAAATCCCCAACAAATTCTTTGGGATAACCTACAAAGACGTGCTTATCCGACTTTGGTTGTAAACATTTTACTTATGCATAGCATAACAAAATTTAAGAAAAGACAATTCGGGTTTTATCCCAAACCATAATTCATATGGTGTCATTTCAATGGATCACGATGGTGCTCTTTTTAGTGTAAAAGCGGTAGTCTCTAAAGCTTCAATCCTTAAAACATAATGGTAGTTTTATAAATGACACCTTTGATCTTACCATGTCAAACATGGTTTGATTTGTTCTCTCGAACATACCATACTCCTGTGGTTTATCAGGAAATCCAAATTCATGGAACAATTCCTCAAATCTTAGGTGTTTTGCTAAACATGTAACTCAAATATCTTCCTTTATGATCAAATCATAAACTCTTTATTTTCTTGTTACAATGATTTTTCACTTCATCTTGAAAGTCTTTGAACAACTTTCAAATGTTTGATACTTCTTCCTTATTAAGTAAATATACAAATATATTCACTCAAATTTTCGAAGAAAGCATATGAAGCAAAAAGATCCATCATACATGGCTACACATAATGGACTATGCACATCAGCATGCACAATTTCTAATAATCTAGTCATCCGTTCCTCTCTGGCCTATGGACAGAGTTTCAATTATATCGAGGAAAGTCTCACATCCGTCAATTGATCAAAATAAAAGACTCCAAAAATCCATCAACATGGAGTTTCTTCATGTTTTCTTTCCAATATAATTTAAACAGTGATGTCACTTCATAAGTGATCTTTCAATATTTGTCTTGCGAAATTTTAGCAATAGTGTTTATGGATGTGATTTCTCCCACTAGACTTGTAAAAGTTCATCCATCCTTTATGGAATACGGTAATTATTTGAACAACCATTGTTCTCGTAATACAGGAACAAAATAACAATCATTAAAACAAATCTTGAAGGCTAGGTTTGACGACAACGAAAAAGCACAATAACACTTTATTTGTTTTCGATGATCATCATCACTTATTCTCTTGCTAGTTACTTAGTCCATTGCAGTTCATGAATTGTGTTGTCCTGTATGACACTTCATACCAACCAATTCGGTATCCAATACCGGTATCCAATACCTAAGAACCACATTGATTAATAAGCAAGGTATACAACCATAACATGTATATCTTCTATATACCCAAGTTGGACATCTCCAACCTTTTATTTTCTGCCAAATATTTTATAGATTCTCTTTCAGCAATTCCTTTTCTTTTAAAAGAATCTATCAACATCAATATTGGTGTCATCAATATGACACATGGTAAAAAGCTTGTATATAGTCAAATAATAATACCTTTGGACTTGAACTTTGAAGTGGATCACCATCATCAAATGTTTGGCATTCTTTCAAAAATCCATTCTTTAGTAATCTATTAGTGTAGTAAATATTTTACTTACATCTTCTATTCATCCTTATCATGAAAACTTTCATGATCAAGCTACTATAGCCTATAAGGAGGAATTGCGAGTATAATATCAGTTCCCAAAACCTTTTTGGTAGATTCGGATGCCTAGCATCTCCAACCTTCACAAATTCTCATACAATATGACAACATGTATTTTGCTAAATTATACTCTATCATAATGCAACCAAAAACATTGTTTCAGATATCACAATATCTTTCACACATGATGGTTTCTGAAACAATTTTCAGCTCCAATAGAATCTTGATATTAAAACAACTTTTGAATATCAATAATCATGGAGGCAAACATGATACTTTAGATACTAACATTGGAATTCTTACTCTTGATTTAATACTACTTATTAAACTTCATGGAGTAAATAGAGTTTGCTAAAAGTTTGCAATAGGACTTATAAACTTTAAATTGACATTCAAAACAATACGATACCAGTTCGTAAAGTAAATATCCAGAATTCTATAGTGCTATTATCTCAAATAAAAAACTAAGAATAAGGTAGAAAACGAATGCCAATGACTACAAAAAACTATGCAAATTCACTTTGATTTAAATTATGACAAATTTGGTTCGACTAATCAAAATTAGAAATGAACTCCCACTCAATAACGACATCCCTCGTGTCTTTTTGGTGATTACATGAACCAAATCCACTACACCAAGTCCGATCATCACGTGAGTTGATGTAGCTTCAAAGGCAATCATCTATATGGGCATCATATCAACTATATGAATCATGCTTAACCTTTCGGTCCATGTTCCGAGGCCATGTCTGCACATGCTAGGCTCGCCAAGTAAGAACCTTAGTACTCGCATGTGTAAAACTGTCTTACACCCGTTTGTATGAAAGCGTAGAGTCGAGTACACCCGATCATCACGTGATGTCTCGAAACACGATCCATAAAATGGTGCATACTTAAGGAAGAACACATTTTTATTTTGATATCTAAATGAGGGATCATCTTACAATGATACAGAAAGCGCCAAACTAGCAGTATAAGATGCTAACATCTAATGTGTAAAGTGAGATGATATGCTCCATGCATTTGATCACTTGCATCATGGTATGATCTCTATCATTCCTTTGTGTGTAAAGCCAAGGTCTATGGAACTTACACGTTGAGTGTGTTGTAAGAGTATCTATCATACATCTACTTACAACAATACCATATCAAGACACTAGCCCAGCAACGATCTAAACTAGACGCCTCTAATTTATCAATTGCAGGTTTTACGTGGCTTAGGGCTTTCGGAGATAGAACCGTTCTTACCTACGAACATGAACCACAACGAGGATAACCAAGTTATTAGCAACTCGTTATAAATCAGATATTGACTATAGTAGGAGAGACAGACACCCGCCAGCCACTTATGCAAAACAAGTTGCATGTCAGTCATGGAACCGGTCTCATGTACGATGACATGTCAGGTTGGTCTGGGCCGCTTCATCCCACTATGCCACCAATATCCAAAATACATAGAAGATGCAATAACATGATCATCATCGCCCACATATAAACATATGTGTACTACCCGTGCAATGCACCTACGCATAGATCAGGCTCTGATACCACTGTTGCGTCCGCACCATAGAAAACAAAAAAATTCCTACGGTGTGAACTCCACGCCAAGATCTATCTACTAGGTACAAAGCAACGGGTGGACATACATCCAACGAGAACTAGCCCTCGAAGACAACAAGTTTTGTTAACGAGTAGGAACTCGTGGTTGATGTAGTTGTGCACTTGCTGATCTCAAGATCGTGAGGAAGTCCGAGCAGGTCCGGCTCCAGCAAGTCCTTCAGATCCAGCTCCAGCACCACCAAGTCCAGCACCGCAAAGCAGTGGTGAATCCGTGATCTCACACACATCCGGTACCCCGACAACCTCCGTCCCTCGCTCCAGCAAAGCAGCGGAAGCAGCAACTCCTTTCTAGATAAAGCCACCGAGAACATGTATCTCGCTAATCCGAGACCATGGGGAATAACACTAGAGGGGGAGAGAGATCCTTCACAAGGAGGTGTGTTTGAGAAGTGAGGAGAGGGTGGCCTTTTATAGGAGGAGGGGGTGCCCCTCCTTCATGGCCGGCGCATGGCGGAGGTGTCTCTTCACCTCCTCCATTCATGTGGTGGTAACCCCTCCACATTAAAATGCCTCTTCATATTCCCTTCTAAAGTCTCCACTTTAAACGCATTAAATTTCTCCAAATTTAATGCTCTCTCATTTAATAAAACTCTTTTATTATTTTTATTCAGAATTTTGTTAATTACTTTAATTAACAAACATTCACATAAAACCCCCTGTAACATTTCAATATTACATGCAGAACCAGTTTCAGCAATTTCACCCGAAACAGTTTCAGTGTCTATTGAAATAATTCCAGCGCTTTCTTAAATCTTTATCTGAAACATATTTGCTCCAAATGGTGTCGGTATCCCTTAAGTGTGTCACCCTACGGTTCACGAATAATGGTGACATGATCGAGAACCCTCTCCGATCAATAATTAGCAGCGGGACCTGGAGATCCGTACTAACTCCTACACATTCAACGATGACTTCTGTGATCGTTAGAACCTTTAATTCTTGTAACTAAATCCCTTTGTCTCGCGATATATTACATGTCTGAGATTCGATCATCGGTATCTCCATACCTAGTTTGATCTCGTTACTGACATGCACTCTTTTCTCGTTCCTGTGATATAACATTCTAGTGATCACATCACTTGCTTACAAGCTATCTTAATGTGATATCACCGAGAGGGCCCAGAGTATATCTATCCGTTATCGGGATTGACAAATTCCACTCTTGATCCATGAGCCTCAACATAACACCTTCATAGCACTAAACCCATCTTTATAGTCACCCTGTTACGGTGTGACGTTTGATGTTATCAAGATACTCTTCCGGTGTTAGCAATTAACATGATCTCATGGTCTAAGGATAAAGATTACTTCGTATAGTGTTATATCAATATAAACATAATGACTTTCATCGTAATGCTATACTTTGGATGAATGTTCATGACATCATTCCACCAATGTTGTGACCTCGTTATTAACAGAATCCAATGTCCATGATCAGGAAACCTTGATCATCTTGTTAATCAACGAGCTAGTCTATAAGAGAGGCATAACTAGGAACCCTTTTTGTTTATTAAACACACATGTATTGGGGTTTTCGATCAATACAATTATAGCATGTAAAATAAACATTTTTCATAAACATGGAATAAGATAATAACCACTTTATTATTGCCTCTCGGGCATATTCCCTTCACCTAGTACCCCCAAGCATCTCCCCGCCAACATGCACGCGTTCCCGAGCCTGCTCCAGCAAGCTTCCGAGCGCCTCCGCCGGCACCACCGCGGGAGACGCCTCCAGTCGTCAACCCCACCTCGCCGCCCCTCTCTGTGCTCGTCTCCGAGTTCCGCGTCACCTCCGACGTTCCTTGGCCGCCAAGGAGCCCCCATGTACCCTCCCCGCTCCCCTCCGCGCCGTCTAGGGTTCCGGCCGCCACCGCTGGCTCTCTGTCGAGGAAGACGACGGTCAGCCGTCCGCTCCAACTTAATGGGACGGCCTCGATCCCTCCCTACCGCTTCATCAGCCACCCTCACCGACAACCGGGCCCCGCCCCCGCAGGTTCGATTTTCAGCTCCCGCCCACGGTGCCGCTTAGCTAGGCCGGTCCGGTGCGGTCGGCCCACGCCACCAGATATATGGCTCGTTCCCCTTTTTACTGTTTTAACCCCTTTTCTTTTAGCAGATCGGCCAGATTACCTTGCTAGGATTTAATCAAGATAAAAATGGAAAAGACCATACTCTGTTTAGATATATTTTTCCTATGGTTGCTTAATGCTTCCTGCAACATGCAGAACTGTTCTTTTGCCAAAAGTATTTTTCATTATTTACTAGCAATTATTCTACAAAAAGGTATCCTTATCACTAAATAAATTCCTCAGAGAGTTGTACATATCCATTTGGGATGAATCCAAGTTTTCTTGGAAGGTGATTACTATACCCATCAATTAGCATAATCCTCATGCCAAGGTGAATAGTAGGTTAGCTTGAGTAAAAATAACAAAAACAATTCATTTATGACTTTAGAAAATTCCCTACACCAAACCATAGGTCCAATTGAACCAATTCGAAATCCCAGTGATGTGGTACATCAATACATAACTAAATCCAGGAGCTCATGATTTATTGAGCCTTGAATGTTTTTCTGTGAATTAAACTGTTCTGTGCATGGTTTATGCACCTCTAAATTCACTACAGTGGCTATACAGCTCCAAAAAGGGTGATTCTAATTTCTTCATAAAGTTATTCCAAATACCTGCCCTGTGCCCTTGGAATCAAATTAATAGCTTATGTATATTTAATCTGGTGAAAAAGACAAGTTATCTACAGAACTGCCTTTGTGAATTTCCAGAGGGCATTCTGGTAATTATATTGACTTGATTCCAACTCTCCGGGAACAAGTACATTAATACCTATCTAACCATCCAAGGAAATAATTTGTGGATCTACAGAACCTTTCTGGTGAATTATTTCCTAAAACTAGAGTGTTATTCATTATGAAAATCACTATAAATCTTTGGTAATTGATAAAATAGTGAAACTACTTTTGTTGGTTTCCTCTTATCAATACCTATCTGCTGGCATCATGTTTTTAAAATGGTACCATACAGAATATGCTCTTGTTCTAAAATCCACCCCTTAGGTAGTTTCTAGACTATAAATCCTACGGGATTTTCTTCCACTCTTCAAGACAAGGCCAATCTTCTTAAATCCATTCCTCCTAAGACCCAATGTATTGTGAACTTGTATTATCCCATTTTCTTGCTGTATGTATTGTTTCTTGTATGCCTTGTGTTGATTGTGGCTTGGTTTTCTTGCATGTGTTGTCGGAACGACGATGGACGCGATGAATTCGGAGAGCAGAAGAAGTGGTATTTATTATTGGGATTGGTATTCTGGGTTATCTGAAAAAGAAGTCCAAAGACATTTATGCCATATTGCTGATCTCAGGCAAGCCACCTTCTTGCTCATAAGCCTTGACCTACTATTTTACTTATGCATGTTTTATCTACTGCTTATTAAAAACTGCATTGTTTTGCTATATATTGATGTATATATATGGTAGTGGTTTGGCTCCTCCAAACCCTTACTCAATGGTACTACTAAGTACAACCCTCTTGATGATACCTATTTGCCCATAGTGGAATAGAAGGTGTATTACACCATACCCCTTTGGAGACCCGATTTAGCCGAAGCAAAGCTAAAGATGGGAAGACCCCGGAAAAAGATTACCAAATGTTTTGATGATAAAAATGTTTTATGATAAAACCTTGGTGAGGTGGGACCTCCCAAGAGTTGATGAGAAATAAAAAGGTTTTGTTTTACAAAATGCTGGAGGAAAACCGGAGGAAAAAGGTTTTACGAAAACGCATCTGGTTCTTTGCAGTTTAGCTATAACAACTTAACCTTGTGCAACCACACTACTCTGGTATGGGATAGGGCTGGATTTGAAGGTTGTCTATTCCGGTAGAAGCTGCCTCGTAACTACTACAGGGGATCGGGGATCCCTGAAGGGTGGGCCTTCTCCGATATAGGTCCATGCGGGACATCGACCTGGAGATGGAATGAAGGGTCGGCAGGCCTCCACGCGTTACTATGAGCCCCTCATTGAAAGCATTCACCTGGGTGGTGGAGAAAGTGCTCCAGTTGATCCTCACCCGACGTCCCGGTGTTGAGGGGATTAACAGTCATAGGGAGGCACTTATATTGGAGTGGACATCTGGAGAGTCTTGATCGGTAATTCGACCCACGATCGGTGAAGATCAGGGTAGTGTTCCCGGATGGTGTGGGTAAATTGTACAACCTCTGCAGAGTGTAAATCTATTCGAATAGCCGTGTCCACGGTTAAGGACGGTTTGGACAAACTTCTCTAGAGCGGTGCTGGTTTTGTTTTCAAAAAGGATTTCGGAAAAGCAAAGGCTTTGAAAATGTTTTCACCATGGGATGGTCGGAAAGGATCCCTGTTTTGACCATGGGATGGTCAAAAAGGGATGGAAGGAGTTTGGTCATGGGATGACCGTAAAGGAGAATCAAATGGGTGACCCTGTCCTATGTTTTTCCAAAACTTTTCAAAACGGTTTCCAAAAGTTTTCAACAAAGATATGTAGATGCTATATCTACAAGAGAAACAACTTGAGAAAATAACCCCTCTTGGAGCCCTCCTATTACCACAGCCATATTGCATATCCTCCTGCTCTTATTACTCTCTTAAGGTGGTTTGCGAGTACATTCAAAGTACTCACTGGCATTGTCCCTAACTATTAACGTGGTCAGATATCAAGACGAAGGTGAAGTGGATGACTATGCGAGCTAGGACGTTCTCCTAGTCAGTTGCCTATAGGTTAAGGCATGGCTCGGGCTCTGCGCTTGATGAAGTCCGCTGCTGATTATTGATGTAGCCATAACGGCATTTATGTAAGTATTGTAATTCAGTATATTCTCGGATGTTGTAATGATACTCGTCGGTTATGTGCCACGACTAACTGATCATGGGATTGTGGTTGTATTCATAACAGGGATTCTCGGAGGATTAATCCGGGGGCCTCACAACCGGGGATGGAGTAATCACCGGCGTTTCAGAAGATTGAGGAGCAGGTGTCGGAGGAGCTGTGGCAGGCGAAGCCATGTTCCCCTTCCCCTTGCCCTTGATGAGCTGTTTAGCTCTGAGAATGCAATAGAATGGAAAACATTACATCTCGGAAGAAATTACGAGTAAGGTGCAAAGGCGGAGGTTCTGTGGAAAGTTACCTCTTCACAACTGGCACTTCCTTTGTGCCAACGGCCACTGTCGGAGCTTTGCGCTTCTTGGGCACAACGTCCGGCAGTGGGACCAGTTCCACCTCCTGAGAAAACTCCAGAGGATATCCCTTATAGGAGCCTGTTCCGACTCGGGGAGGTCAGCAAGCTGAAAAAGAAGATAATATCTCGGTGTTGCGAAATAACGTAAAGATGAAACACATAAAAAGGGTTTACTGCTCAAAGCTTACCGGAACTATAGGGTCTTCCGCTGTGTGCATGTCCAGAAATAAATCCGAAATCTTTCTCTCAATCCGCTCCTTTATCAGCCATTTGATCTGGCTTATGTAGTACTGTGGCTTTAGGGCCTTGGGGCTGATGCAGAGGGAGTCTTGTTTCGACGCCGTGATGGAATGCATCAGTCAGTCGTCATGGTGCTAGAGAGGCTAGATCCGGCGTGCCACCAAGCACTAGACCAGGTCGGACCCTCTCAGGCCCTTGTGCTTCATCAGGTATTCAATTCGCCTCTTGGCAAGGATCAGATCGTCACTGAGAGCCGGAGGAGCCTCGTCCCAAGACGCTAGGGCCGTGGCGGCTCCGTCGATGAAAGCCGGCAAAGCAGCAGGAATATCCTTATGGTAAAAGAAGGTGGCCGGCCACTATTTGACAGACTCACTAGCTAAAATGTGAGGATAAACACACTCGTGTCTAACTGAAAGGCTAATCGTGCCGGTAATATAAGGATTACCGCCAGTGATGGAGTTTCTCCGAACATGGAAGTAGTACCGGAATAAAGTGAGACTCGGCCTAATGCCGAGATATCCCTCACACAAAGCCGCATAGGCGCTCATATCTAAGATGGAGTTGCGGGGAAGATGGTGAAGCTGAACGCCATAATGATCTATCACCTTGAAAAAGAATTCCGAGGGAGGGAAAGACAAACCACTGTTGAGGTGAGTGCCTAAGTGTACCCGCTCATCGGCGTGCGGGTTGGGGATGGTTTCGCTGAAACTGCTTCGCCAGTCGCTGGCGCGGAGGAGCCCTTCATTATCCATGCCGCGGAGCTTCTCATCGTCGAGAAGACACGTGATCCAGAACCCGCGATTGCTTTCTTTCTCCGCCGCCACCGTCGCCGCCACTTCGAACCCAACCAAGCCGGATGATGAAGAAGAAGCCATTCTTCCGGTGCGCCGGTGACCTTAGATGGGCGGCGCTAGGAATCTAGGAGCAGGGGAGTTCTGTGCGCGAGGGAGAAGTGGAGGAAAGGAAACGGCAAGAGGAATAGGTGAAGACGATGAGGAAAATAGAATCCTCACCCCTTATAACCACCTAACCGCGCCAAGATTCATGCAAATGACATAGTGTAAATGCCACGCGTCGTGGAAGGAACTGGGAAGGACCCACGCGATAACTACGTCGCCTCGATCTCCACGTATGCATTGAAACGACGCCTCGGTTCCACGAAAGGAAGACCCACCAATGGTTGTGCTGACAGGGGATGTCTATCAGTGACGTGACTTGACCATGACTAGTGTCAGATGACGTCAGAGACCAAGTTCCGGCCTAGTTTGAATTGCGAGCTGGAAATGAGAATAACGTACCGTTAGGTCCGGCTTTGTTTTGAGACCCGGATCGTATCTTTTGTTTTGAAGTTTTAGGAAACCCTTCAAGATTCTGCAAGCCAAAGATCAAGCTAGACGATGATGAATCCGACTTTGGATCTTGGAGACTTCTAGGGGCTGCTGTTGGGGATATACTTACCGGGTATCCTCACAACTCCTAGCTGACCAGGGTGGCCCACTTCGGGTTAGATCTTTGCTTCATGGGCGGCCCAGTCAGGGAGAAAAGACAGATTCCAGTCCGGCTATGGCAAGGCCCAGAAGACTTACCAACATAGGCCCATAGTGTTACTTGTAGTTCAAGATGTACTCTGTAACCGACTGTTAGACGTAGCCGGATAGGTCTCTCCTGTAAACCCTAGGCCGGATATATATATAAGCCGTTCTGGGGAGAGCCTTTAGGGTAACACCTTACAATCTCAATCTCAACTCGCACAGGTGAACCCTTGTAAGCCATATTCCGGCTCTACCATATCACTGGATTGGTAGCAGGAGTAGGATCCGTCCTAAGCCGGCGGATTCGAACCTGGGTAAACTTGTGTGCTCACTGTCCTGGAACACCGTATGTCTCACACCTATCTCTTCTGCACGCCTCGAGGACCCCCTCATGGTGTACTTGTCATCAATCCGATGACACATGTATCCACCAGAGTCATTGCATGTGTATTCCTTTCCTAAACCACATGGATCCACCAGAGTAATTCCATGTGTATAACTTTCTGAAACCACATGGATCCACCAGAGTCATTGCAAGTGTGTTCTTTTCCTAAACCACATGGATCCACCAAACTCATTGCATGTGTGTTCCTTTCCTAAATCACATGGATCCACCAGAGTCATTGCACGTGTGTTATTTTCAAAAACTAGCACCAGAGTCATTGCATGTCTGTTATTTTCCTAAACCACCACTAGAGTCATTGCATGTGTATTCCTTTCATAAACCACATGGATCCACCAAAGTCATTGCATGTATGTTTCGTTCCTAAACAACACGGATCCAATAGAGTCATTGCATGTGTGTTCCTTTCCTAAAGCACACTGATCCACAAGCATCATTGCATGTGTGTTCTTTTCCTAAACCACCACTAGAGTCATTGCATGTGTGTTCTTTGCCTAGACCGCCACTAGTCATTGCATGTCTCTTATTTCCCTAGACCACCACTAGAGTCATTCATGTGTGTCCTTTTCCTAAACCACCACTAGAGTCATTGCATGTGTGTTCTTTTTCGAAACCACCACCAGAGTCATCGCATGTGTCATCCTTTCCTAAACCAAATGGATCCAACAGAGTCATTGCATGTGTGTTCTTTTTCTAAACCACCATGAGAGTCATTGCATGTGACTTATTTTCCTAAACCACATGTATCCACCAGAGTCATTGCATGTGTATTCCTTCCTAAACCACAAGGATCCACCAGAGTCATTCCATGTCTGTTCCTTTCTTAAATCATATGGATCCACCAGAGTCATTGCAAGTGTGTTCTTTTCCTAAACCACATGGATCTACCAGAGTCATTGCATGTGTGTTCCTTTCCTAAATCACATGGATCCACCAGAGTCATTGCACGTGTTTTATTTTCCTAAACTAGCACGAGAGTCATTGCATGTGTGTTATTATCCTAAACCACCACTCGAGTCATTGCATGTGTGTTGCTTTCATAAACCACATGGATCCGCCAAAGTCATTGCATGTGTATTCCTTTCCTAAACAACATGGATCCAATAGTCATTGCATGTGTGTTTCTTTCCTAAAACACATTGATCCACCAGAGTCATTGCATGTGTGTTCTTTTCCTAAACCACCACCAGAGTTATTGCATGTGTGTTCCTTTTCTAAACCACATGGATCCAACAGAGTAATTGCATGTGTGTTACTTTCCTAAACCACCACCAGAGTCGTTGCATGTGTGTTCTTTTCCTAAACCACCATCAGAGTCATTGCATGTGTAGTCCTTTCCTAAACCACATGGATCCACCAGAGTCATTGCATGTGTGTTCTTTTCCTAAACCACCACCAGAGTCATTGCATATGACTTCTTTTCCTAAACCACATGTATCCACTAGAGTCATTGCATGTGTATTCCTTTCCTAAACCACATGGATCAACCAGAGTCATTCCATGTGTGTTCCTTTCTTAAACCACATGGATCGACCAGAGTCATTGCAAGTATGTTCTTCTCCTAAACCACATGGATCCACCAGAGTCATTGCATGTTTGTTCCTTTCCTAAATCACATGGATCCACCAGAGTTAATGCACGTGTGTTATTTTCAAAAACTAGCACAAGAGTCATTCCATGTGTGTTCTTATCCTAAACCACCACTAGAGTCATTGCATTTGTGTTCCTTTCATAAACCACATGGATCCACCAAAGTCATTGCATGTGTGTTCCGTTTCTAAACAACATGGATCCAATAGAGTCATTGCATGTGTGTTTCTTTACTAAACCACATTGATCCACAAGCGTCATTGCGTGTGTGTTCTTTTCCTAAACCACCACCAGAGTCATTGCATGTGTGTTCCTTCGCTAGACCACCACTAGAGTCATTGCATGTGTGTTATTTCCCTAGACCACCATTAGAGTCATTTCATGTGTGTTCTTTTCCTAAACCACCACAAGAGTCATTGCATTTGTGTTTTTACCAAACAACCACTAGAGTCATTGCATGAGTGTTCCTTTCCTAAACCACATTATCCACCAGAGTCATTGCATGTGTGTTCTTTTCCTAAACCACCAATAGAGTCATTGCATGTGTGTTCCTTTCCTAAACCACATGTATCCACCAGAGTCATTGCATGTGTATTCCTTCCTAAACCACATGGATCAACCAGAGTCATTCCATGTGTGTTCCTTTCTTAAACCATATGGATCCACTAGAGTCATTGCAAGTGTGTTCTTTTCCTAAACCACATTGATCCACCAGAGTCATTGCATGTCTGTTCCTTTCCTAAATCACATGGATCCACCAGAGTGATTGCACGTGTGTTATTTTCCTAAACAGCACCAGAGTCATTGCATGTGTGTTATTATCCTAAACTAGCACTAGAGTCATTGCATGTGTGTTGCTTTCATAAACCACATGGATCCACCAAAGTCATTGCATGTGTGTTCCTTTCCTAAACAACATGGATCCAATAGAGTCATTGCATGTGTGTTTCTTTCCTAAACCACATTGATCCACTAGAGTCATTGCATGTGTGTTCTTTTCCTAAACCACCACCAGAGTCATTGCATGTGTGTTCCTTTCCTAAACCACCACTAGAGTCATTGCATGTGTGCTCCTTTCCTAAACCACATTGATCCACCAGAGTCATTGCATGTGTGTTCTTTTCCTAAACCACCACCAGAGTCATTGCATGTGTGTTCCTTTCCTAAACCACATGGATCCACCATAGTAATTGTATATATGTTCCTTTCCTAAACTGTAACAACCTCGTACCCTACGCTCTAAGTTCAAGCCTAGATGAACCAGAAGTGGTTAAAATAGTACAGCGGGGGCCCAGGGGCCACCCACGTGTCGACCCGTCGGCCGTCCTTACCACTTCCAGAACCTCGGGACAAGAGCGAGAGGCGTAGGCAACAGGCGAAGAGATCAAATACATACACAAGTGAGTATGTATGCAAGCTACCTTACAACAGTTCTCAGAGCCATACCATCTAAAAGAAATAGAAATATTGCAACACCATACGGCAAGATCCAAATATCCTAGATAGAGATAATAGTGTAGGATAGCTCCTCATACATCAAACATCAAAGTATCAGGCGGAAGCGGAAAACAAGATCCGAGTACGGATAAGAAGCAAATCGGCATAAGGTGCCACATAAATAAACACATCCCGCCCACAGATCTCGCGGATCCCCATCCCCAGAATCTCTACACCGTGTGATCGTTTCCAACATCATTTGTCTCCTCCACCCAGTATCCTTCTTGCGAATACACCTGTTCATCTGAATCAAACAATTTATCGTGTGAGACCCTAGGGGTACTCGGCAAATCTTTACGCCTCTAAAGGGGACATATACCTAGGGTGACGCAATTGCAGCAAAAGATAATAACTAACAAGTCTATAGATACTCGCTAACCATCCTCCTAACCAATGATAGACGGATGTCCGTTAATTAGTAACAACAGTGATAAGAGTATAAAGTAACAGATCCATCCTCCTTCAAGCTTACCAACGAGAAAGCGGATGAACAACCCATCCCTTGGCAGTTTTATTAACCATTCGATGAGTATTGCACTATTTACTAGTCAGGTATTTAGTCAAATTAAAAGCGGTACTTTAGTTATACTTGTCTATGATCGAGAAACTGTGCTCCAAGTCGTCCATAACCGTGGACACGGCTTTTAGAAAGATTTACCCTGCAGGGGTGCACAAATAGCAACACACACTCGCTCAACCTCAGAAAAACCAACTCAAAACCCAACGAGGCATTCACGATAAAGCGATCACAGGATTCATAAAATATTTCAGGGGGCCACCCCACTAAGCTACCCGCAACGAAGTTGGCCGGCTCCGGAATGGACCCAGGGTTTGTGTGGATAGCGGTAAACGACTGGGAACCCGAAAGTGTGACTGGGCTTGTCGATACAGCAAAAACGTGTCACGATCCAAAACTGTACAGGTGCTCCACGCACAATCATAATAAAGCAGTAAAGCATGGCATAAGTACATGATAGTAATAAAACCCCAAACTAGTTTGTGGCCCCATGAAATAGAAATGAATCAAGCTCTGGCTCAGGGGGGTCCATAAGGCCTCCCGGATGTGGATAGTGCGAATAGTCAAGGAACAGGAATCAAGTACTCGGGGTCCTACGGGACACAAGTGAACATGAAAAACCAAATAGCAGATATTTCTCACCGGTGCCGCTTTCATTAGTTATCCCATTACTACTCAGGTTAAGTTGTTTAGGTACCTCGTCATCCATCAGACACTCACATACCCTACACATGCTGTTCTATGACTCGCATGGCTCAAACAACTCCTGTAGTAATGGCTCATGGGATTGAGGAATAAGCTCGGTGGGGTTTAAAGTAAAGGCTATGCAGTACTTGGGATTCAATTTAATGCAATCGCGACTCAATGATGCAAGAATAAGATAGAGGCAATAGGTACTATATGTATGAAAGCATGTGGTAGTGCTTGCCTGGCAGCTCAGTTGAAGCGAGAGACGGATCTAGGTAGTACTCCTGGGATTCCTGATATTTCCCCTGCTCGGCATCTATCCGAAAGAAGAACCAAACAAACAAGGGCCAACATAAATAAAGTGCACAAGCATATAGATAAAATGCGATAAGCAAACAATCATGCCATGATGCATGATGCACAAATTACATGGAAATAGTGTAGCAAGGGATGGGTGAGGTGTGGGGTGCAAGAAGAAATCATTTTATTAAGTTTTAGTCAAGTTTTATTGCAATAAACACTTCTGATTTTTAATAATGACATGATGCATGCTTCAATTCAGAACATGGAATGCATAGTTAGAACGGGCTCGTCGCGCTGATCGATTTAGACATATTATTTGCCAAATTTGGAGTTATAGACTTAATGTTATTACTTAATTAAGAAAAGGGCATTTTTATCGCAATTAAACAATTTCGAAAATTTACATTAGTCAAACATTAAATTGGATGGCATATTTGAATTCCTCACATTTTTCTGATTCTAAAACATATATTAATTGTATTATTTGGTAAGGTCAATAAAAAGTTATTAATTTCTGAATATTAAAACAAATATGCAAATTCCTGGAATTATCTTTATTTTGAAAAGGCTCACAGAAACTTTTTGTACTCAGGTGGAACTTAGCCTGAGTCACTGACGGGTGGGACCGATGCTAACAGATGCTGCGCTGGCAAAAGAATACAGCGGCAACTTTTCTCACCGTGACCGAAGCTAGCCAGTGTGACAGACGAGTGGGGCCAGCATATCGCGGGACCACCGCGCGTGTGCGCCAGCAGGGGCTGGACACGTGGGCCATGCGGGTCCGCACGGAGGGCAAAAACGGCGGAGTTCGGGGGATTCTTTGTAAAACGGCGCGGCGGCCGACCGGTGGGGCTCAGAGGACCGCGGAGGGACTGGCGCGTGATCGACTTAACTTGCGGGGGGGGGGGGGCTTTCTGTAAACCTGCTACGGCTGCTGTTAACTGAACCCGGTGCCTACACGTCTGAAAACAGTGGCGGCGGCACATCAACCGGGGAGATAATGCCTAAACGGCGGCGGAAAACGCTATGCCAAAAAAATAAAAGATGAAGAGGGATGGTCGGGCTACGATTTTCATTCAGCAAGTGCGTGCGGAGGCGGACCACATCGCCCGGAAAACGCAAAGGGACAGAGGGGCTTTCCGGCACTACTACTGCTGCTGTCGCGAGTCGGCGGCAGGGGAGGCGATATAGGAAGGAGGGACCGTGTCTGGCAGGAGAGGAACTCAGCGGCGGCCTACTAGCACAGATAGCAAGCTCGGGGAGGACTGGATCAGTGGCGGGGCTCGTGCACAGCGAGCTTCTGGCACATGCGGCCACCGGCGTCCTGCAGCTTCTCCGGCGAGCTCCTGGCGAGGGACATGTACCGGACGAAGAAGAGGAAGCCGGGGAGTGTCCTGGTGCTCTCGGATCGGCTCGATGTCCACCTGAACGAAGAAGGATAGAGGGGGTCGTGGCTAGGGTTTTGGTGCCATGGGAGTGGTCTTGGGGAGGAAGAAGAGGGAGACGGGAGATGGGGCTACAGATCTCGATCCAGGGTCGGTGGGAGGATGAGGATGGGAAGGGAGGCCCTACTTCTCCTTTTTGTAGAGAGGAAGAGAGGAGCACGGGCTCGGCGTGTGGAGGCGATCGAGCACGTGAGAGGGCTGGGGAGAAAAACAGTGCACCGGCTTGTTGTCCACCTGGTCTGGTCGAACCAGAGAGAAGAGAGGTGACCGGGTAGGGTGAGGGGTGGCTTGGTCTAGACTAGAAGGAAAAAGGGGAGGTGAGAGTGACTAGGTTTTTGCTAGGTGTAGATAGAGAGAGAGTAGACTTAAGATAGAAGAGAAAGAGAGAGGACTAGGTTTGGATAGAAGAATAGAGAGGGAAAACCACATGATGGATGAGCTAGGTGGAAGAAAATAATGATTTTGCATGGCTCATGCACATAATCATATTTCGTGAATACCAGATATATCTCATGTTTACTTGGCAAGGAGGAAAACACTAAAAGAGAGCAAGGTGGATGACAAGTGGAAGAGAAGTAATTAAATGTGTTTATTTGTTCAAATGAGTTCAAACAAGCACCACCCAACAATATTCCAAGGAACCCAAAATAGAAGAACAAGTGAGGGCCTTGCATGGGCCATGCACAAGTAATAAATGCCACTAATTCTAGTTGTGAAAACAACTATCTTCAATGATGGTCATATATTCTTGCATCCATGCCAAAATATTTGATTAAACCATTCAAAGAAGAAGCTTGCTGGACATATGGAAATAATTAGTATATGCACATGTATGAGGATAAATGACCATGGTAGTGTGTATTTTTCACTAGAGCACTTGTAGCCAAAATATAGCTTCATACATGAACATATAGTAAATAAAATCCATATAGAAACTTAGATGCAACATTTCTACTCACATGTTATGCAAAAGTGGACACAAGGCTTCCCATAATCAATATTGTGAGAACAACATGTACCATGTATGGAAGCATGTAGAAGGAAGTGGATCCACCCAAAGACATATGAGCTAGATTTAATGCCAAAGGAAAATGCAAAAGCTCGTGTATAATTAGGATGGTGGAATTATAAGGTGGTGACAAGTTAAGGTGGTGGAGTTAGAAAAGATATGCCCCCAACTCAATTTGGGTATTAACAATATATCAAGAGCCAACTACAATGTATCAAGAGGCAAATACAATTAATAAATGCATATGAGATAAGAACCAAAAGAAAAAGGGTTTTATATGATGCTCAAATGCAAGGTGGCATGATGACATGAGCATGATATAATTATGATGCAACAATTATATGTAGGAAGTAGCATTTTATTATTAGACCATGTAGCATTACAGATGTTAGACAGATGGGATGCTACAACTCTCCCCCACTAAACAGGAATCTCGCCCCGAGATTCTAGGAAGAAGAAGAAGACACGAAGAGGGTAGGATACTTGGCACAGAGCTCATCCTCGCGTTCCCAAGTGGCTTCATCAATGGAATGGTGCGACCATTGCACCTTGCAGAACTTGATGGACTTGTTGCGAGTCCTTCTTTCCGCGACTTCTAGGATTTTTGTGGGGTGTTCTTGATAAGACAGGTCTTCTTGGAGATTGATGAGTTCATGGTCCACGGTCCTGCCGAGATCCTTGAAGCGCTTCTGGAGTTGAGAGATATGGAAAACATCATGGACCTTGAGTTTTTCAGGGAGCTCAAGAGCATAAGCGACTTCTCTTCTTCCACGAACTTTGAAAGGACCGATGTATCTAGGAGCCAGCTTTCCTTTGATACCAAAACGGTGCGTGCCTCTCATGGGAGTGACACGAAGGTAAACGAGATCACCAGGGACATACTCCATGTCCGTGTGCTTTCTATCATAGTTGCTCTTCTGGCGACTTTGAGCAACCTTCAGGTTTTCAAGAATGATGTGAACCTTCTCCTCCGCTTGAGTTATAATGTCGAGGCCAAACAATGTTCTTTCACCTGCGCCCGACCAACCAATCGGAGTTCTGCATTTGCATCCATAGAGAACCTCAAATGGTTCCATCTTTCGACTCTTCTGGAAGCTGTTGTTGTAAGAGAATTCAGCATAAGGAAGGCATTCTTCCCACTTCATGCCGAAAGAGATGACGCAAGCACGGAGCATATCTTCCAGAATCTGATTGATCCTTTCAACTTGTCCTTGCGACTGAGGGTGGTAAGCTATGCTGAAGTTCAACTTTGTTCCCAAAGCATTTTGGAAACTTCCCCAGAACATGGAAGTGAAGATGCTTACACAGTCCGAGCTGATCTCAAGAGGAACCCCATACAGAGAGACAATTCTGTTGATATATAGCTCAGCCAACTGAATTGCCGAAATTGTTTCCTTGACGGGAAAGAAGTGAGCCACTTTAGAAAGCCCGTCGATGACAACAAAGATTGCATTGTTGCCCTTCTGCGACCTTGGAAAACCAGTTATGAAGTCCATCTCTACTTTCTCCCATTTCCATTCCGGAGGCTTCAATGGGTGTAGAAGACCGGAAGGTTTCTGATGGACAGCTTTAACTCTGCGGCAGACATCACACTCGGAGACATACTTGGCACAATATCGTTTCAACCTAGGCCACCAATATTGTGTTTTCAGATCCATGTACATCTTAGTGCTGCCAGGGTGGATAGAAAGAACAGAATCATGCGACTCCTTGAGAACTTGCTCTCTTAAACCCGGGTAGTTCGGAACAAACATCCGGTGTTCAAAGAAAAGAGCGCCTTGGTCGTCGACGTGGAAGGACTCATACTGCGGAAGCTGAATGTTGGAGATGATCTTTTTAGTGTAAGGATCACCAAGTTGAATGGAGCGAACTTTTTCTTCTAAGAGAGGGGTTGCCAGAAGGTTCAGAAGATACACTTTATCCACAATTTCAAGGTTGAGCTGACGGAATTCCTCGCACAAGAGAGGCTGTTGTTCTTCCACCATGAGGTTGTTGACATAAGCATTTCGGCTGAGAGCATCGGCCATGACATTAGCTTTGCCATGAGTGTAGTTGATGGTCAGATCGAAATCATTAATTGCTTCAATCCACCTCCTCTGATGAAGGTTGAGATCAGGTTGTGTGAAGATATACTTCAGACTCTTGTGATCAGAAAAGATCTCACAACGGTTGCCAAGCAAGTAGTGCCTCCATACTTTCAAAGCAAAGACAACTGCTGCGAGTTCTAGGTCATGTGTAGGATAGTTGATCTCATGCGTCTTCAACTGCCGAGAGGCTTAAGCAACAACTTGTTTTTCTTGCATAAGGACCGCACCCAATCCTTGCAAGGAGGCGTCACAGAAAATCTGGAAAGGCTTTGATGTATCTAGAGGAATCAAGACTGGAGTGGAAGTGAGCTTCTCTTTGAGTGTTTCAAAGCTTGCTTGACATGCAGGAGACCAAGGGTATTTCTTGCCTTTCTTGAGGAGACCGGTAAGAGGCTTCGCAATCTTCGAGAAATTCTGAACGAAGCAACGACAATAACTAGCCAAACCAAGGAAACTCCGAACTTCTTTGACATTTTTAGGAGGAAGGCACTCAACAATTGTCCGAACAATTTCTGGGTTGATGGCAATGCCCTTGGCAGAGATGACGTGACCAAATTAGGTGACTTCAGGCAGCCAGAACTCGCACTTGGAGAACTTTGCATACAGGCGGTTCTCACGAAGCTTGTTTAGGACACTCCGAAGGTGTTCTTCATGTTCTTCCTTTGACTTAGAATAGACTAGAATGTCATCTAGATAGACCACGACGAACTTATCAAGATACTCCATGAAAACTGAGTTCATAAGCCTCGAGAAGGTGGCAGGTGCATTGGTGAGACCGAAGGACATGACCGTGTATTCATACAGGCCATAGCGGGTGGTGAAAGCTGTTTTGGGAACATCTTCCTTGCGAATCTTGATTTGATGATATCCACTTCTCAAGTCAAGCTTAGAGAATACCACAACTCTAGCTAGCTGATTGAAGAGATCATTAATCCACGAAAGGGGATATTTATTCTTGATGGTTTTAGCATTGAGAGCCCGATAGTCAACACAAAGTCTATCAGTCTTGTCTCGCTTCTTCACAAAGATGGTTGGGCTACCCCAAGAAGAAGTACTGTGCTGAATGAAACCCAACTTTTCTTGTTCATCGAGCTGACGTTTGAGTTCAGCCAATTCAGCTGGACCCATTTTATAAGGCCGCTTGGAGATAGGAGCGGTTCTAGGTTCAAGCTCAATCACAAACTCGACCTCTCGGTCAGGAGGCATACCTGGCAACTCTTTAGGAAAAACATCTGGGAACTCACAGACCACCGGAACACTCTGAATAACATCCATAGCATCATCATTCATAGCCGCCAAAGAGAAAAGCTGAATTGCAGGAGTCAGACTTGGAGAATAGACTATATGGCCTTTAGGAATTTTTAGAGAAACCGAGCGTTCAGCACAATCAATCGCAGCTGCATTTGCTGTTAACCAATCCATGCCCAAGATAACATCAATGTCAGAATTTCCCAGATTAATTAAGGAAGCCGGGAACAAAGAGCCACCAATCTCAATTTGATTACCATGGCTGATATGAGCATCCCTCATGTTTGACCCAGTAGATTATACCACGAGATGATGCAATAGAGGACCCATAGCCAGATCATGCTTATGTGCAAACTTGTGAGAAACAAAAGAATGCGAAGCACCAGAATCAAACAAAACTCTTGCAGGGACTGAGTTAACAGGAAGCATACCCATCACAACTCTAGGTGCATGCTCAACTTGAGCGACGTTGACACAGTTGGCACGAGAAACAGTGGACCCGGGCTTAGTGTTGACGTTGAGAGCCCGAGATGGAGGTGCACGAACCATACAAGAACTTGCTGCATGCCTTGGAGGTGGTGGAGGAAGAGCTTTGTTGTTCATGGGACAACTCTAGTGTTGATGCCCAGTGTTTCCACAAGTGTAGCAAGCACCAAGTGGACGTGGAGCAGCATAGCCAGGGACTCCGCCAGGCGCTCTAGGGTAGTTGTGGTTTGTAACACCCCGTCCACTCCTGGGCCCGGGGGGTGTCACTCCTGGCAGCTTAATAGGATATCTAGACTGACCCCACAGACCAACACTAGTCTTCTCTGCGCACTTTGTCCTCACTCGTGCGCACCCGGTTACCCACTTCCCGGCCGGTCACCCATCCTAGAATTGCTCTAGGTCAAGCACGCTTAACCTTAGAGTTCTTTTCGAATGAGCTTCCGGAAAAGAAGTTGCAACTTGTTGGTATGAGTATTCTATCAATCCTATTAAGCCATGTGCCTAGTCTCACATACACCCACCCTTTAGAAGATCGATGCCCTCATCGATCAAGCACACCCCAGGAACGTTCCCTCTTGGCACGCATCTGTGCGTCCAGTGCCGGCACATGTGCCATGCCGTGTCCACTCCGGGCCACACGCGCCATTCTCTACATGTCTTGCCACTGACCCGCACACACCCGAGTAATCACAAGGGTCGGCTCTGATACCACTTGTAACACCCCGTCCACTCCTGCGCCCTGGGGGTGTCACTCCTAGCAGCTTAATAGGATATCTAGACTGGCCCCACAGACTAACACTAGTCTTTTCTGCGCACTTTGTCCTCACTCGTGCGCTTAATAGGATATCTAGACTGGCCCCACAGACCAACACTAGTCTTTTCTGCGCACTTTGTCCTCACTCGTGCGCACCCGGTTACCCACTTCCCGGTCGGTCACCCATCCTAGAATTGCTCTAGGCCAAGCATGCTTAGCCTTAGAGTTCTTTTCGAATGAGCTTCCGGAAAAGAAGTTACAACTTGTTGGTATGGGTATCCTATCAATCATATTAAGCCATGTGCCTGGATCTCACATACACCCACCCTTTAGAAGATCAATACCCTCATCGATCAAGCACACTCCAGGAACATTCCCTCTTGGCACGCGTCTGTGCGTCCAGTGCCGGCACATGTGCCATGCCGTGTCCACTCTGGGCCACACGCACCATGCTCCACATGTCCCGCCACTGACCCACACACACCCGTGTAATCGCAAGGGTCAGCTCTGATACCACTTTTAACACCCCGTCCACTCCTGCGCCCTGGGGGTGTCACTCCTGGCAGCTTAATAGGATATCTAGACTGACCCCACAGACCAACACTAGTCTTTTCTGCGCACTTTGTCCTCACTCGTGCGCACCTGGTTACCCACTTCCTAGTCGGTCACCCATCCTAGAATTGCTCTAGGCCAAGCACGCTTAACCTTAGAGTTCTTTTCGAATGAGCTTCCGGAAAAGAAGTTGCAACTTGTTGGTATGAGTATTCTATCAATCCTATTAAGCCATGTGCCTAGTCTCACATGGTTGTAGCCCCTAGGAGCCGCGGTGAAGGAGTTTGGTGGCCTTGCTGCGTAGCTTGGAGTTCTTGGTGGAGCCGCGACCGGCGGTGCGGTATTAGGAACCCACACGTGTCGCTTAGAAGGAGCTGTCATAGCTGAAGAGCTTGCTGCGTCACGGCTGTGTTTCTTGGACTCCTCAAACACTTGCCTACTTGCTTCCTCCTGTAGAGCTGTATGTTGGAGTTCTAGAAAAGACCCTGGCATTGCATGAGTGATTGCATATTTGATAGATGCATTGAGTCCTTGCCTGAACCTCTTTTGCTTCTTCTTGTCATCAGAGATCTCATCGCCACCATACCGAGAAAGATTCATGAAGTTTCTGATATAGGTATTGACATTGTCATTGCCCTGCTTGAGGTTGAGAAACACTTCATCCTTTCCATGACAATTTCTGACAGGTATTGCTCTTTGAAAGCCTAGTGAACTGCTCCCAAGTAGGCTGAAAACCAGAGTGGTTTGCCTTCAGGTAATTCTCCCACCATAGAGCTGTGTCTCCCTTCAGAAGGTGAGTGGCACATTTTACCCATTCTTGCTCAGGTACATCAGCAGTCACTAGTAACCTTGACATCTCACGCAGCCAACCATCAGCTTCCAGTGGCTGATCAGACACCTCAAAGTGGCTTGGGTTGAACTTCAGAAAACTCTTGATGTCTCCTCGCTTGGGAGGTGCAGGTAGCGGAACAAACTCATTCCTCCTGACACTTTCTTCAAAACGTTGCTGGTTCTGCTGCATTGTTCCCAAGGCATTTGCAATACTTGCCAATGCAGCCCCCAGTTCTGGTGGTATGTCCTCCTCATTGCGGCGTGGTGGTGCCATCCTAGGATTGATATAAAACTCAAGTCAGTACCATAATGGAAAATAATAATAATCCAAAATAGTACCAAAATGGAATTAACCAAGATTAAAGGATACAAATCACCAGGATGATATTAAAATATCAACAAAGTTCGAAGCACCTAGAAGATATTAAGCATATCGCACACGACTAAACAAGGACTGTGGTACACAAATCTATTAAAGAAAAAATTTCCACAAATTTCGGCATTAAAATACCACTATATGCGCAAAACCACTTAACGAATCAAGATTAGTAACTCTACCAATTAAATATACAAGAGCGAATGATAAAAGTAGTGGTATGGTCGCGACTCCATCCCGCACTCAAATCATTACTCCACACATGAATAAGTAAAACACATATCCCAACTTTCTTCCTTCCTAAGATGAACCAAAAGATTAGCAACTACGGAAACAAACACCCCAAACAAGATAGCGTCGGATAACAAAGAGTAAGACAGATCGCGTCGGTTTACAAAAGCCTGTCTGTATGGAATGTACCAATAGTTGATAACCAAAAGGCAGATAGCGAAAACAAGTTGGATGCAACATATAGACAAGGAATCCACACACACACACACACACACACTTTCTATGGTACTACAGAAACCTAGAACACGTGAATCCTAGTTTGAATTTTTAGAAGAGGATTGAAAACGTTACACTTCCTTACCAGAAAAGGGTGGGTGGGTGGGTAAGAAGAAAAGTGGAAGCAGTCCTACTCTCACGTTTTTGTTTTTCCCTAATATACATAGCTACCAAAATATTTGCTAGACTGACAACGACCATTTGGCTGAGACCCTGAAGGGCGGGATGGCTCTGATACCAATTGTAACAACCTCGGACCCTACGCTCTAAGTTCAAGCCTGGATGAACCAGAAGTGGTTAAAATAGTACAGTGGGGGCCCAGGGGCCACCCACGTGTAGACCCGTCGGCCGTCCTAACCACTTCCAGAACCTCGGGACAAGAGCGAGCGGCGTAGGCAACAGGCGAAGAGATCAAATACATACACAAGTGAGTATGTATGCAAGCTACCTTACAACAGTTCTCAAAGCCATACCATCTAAAAGAAATAGAAATATTGTAACGCCATATGGCAAGATCCAAATATCCTAGATAGAGATAATAGTGTAGGATAGCTCCTCATACATCAAACATCAAAGTATTAGGCGGAAGCGGAAAACAAGATCCGTGTACGAATATGAAGCAAATCGGCATAAGATGCCACAAAAATAAACACATCCCGCCCACAGATCTCGCGGATCCCCATCCCCGGAATCTCTACACCGTGTGATCGTTGCCAACATCATCTGTCTCCTCCACCCAGTATCCTTCTTGCTAATACACCTGTTCATCTGAATCAAACAATTTATCGTGTGAGACCCTAGGGGTACTCAGCAAGTCTTTATGCCTCTAAAGGGGACATATACCTGGGGTGACGCAATTGCAGCAAAAGATAATAACTAACAAGTCTATAGATACTCGCTAACCATCCGCATAACCAATGATGGACGGATGTCTGTTAAGTAGTAACAATAGTGATAACAGTATAAAGTAACAGATCCATCCTCCTTCTCGCTTACCAACGAGAAAGCAGACGAACAACCCATCCATTGGCAGTTTTATTAACCATTCCATGAGTATTGCACTATTTACTAGTCAGGTATTTAGTCAAATTAAAAGCGGTACTTTAGTTATACTTGTCTATGATCGAGAAACTGTGCTCCAAGTCGTCCATAACCGTGGACACGGCTTTCAGAAAGATTTACCCTGTAGGGGTGCACAAATAGAAACACACACTCGCTCAACCTCGGAAAAACAAACTCAAAACCCAACGAGGCATTCACGACAAAGCGATCACAGGATTCATAAAATATTTCAGGGGGCCACTCTACTAAGCTACCCGCAATGAAGTTGGCCGGCTCTAGAATGGACCCAAGGTTTGTGTGGACGGCGGTAAACGACTGGGAACCCAAAAGTGTGACTGGGCTTGTCGATGCAGCGAAAACGTGTCACGATCCAAAACAGTACAGGTGCTCCACGCACAATCGTAATAAAGCAGTAAAGCATGTCATAAGTACAAGATAGTAATAAAACCCCAAACTAGTTTGTGGCCCCCAAGAAATAGAAATGAATCAAGCTCTGGCTCAGGGGGGTCCATAAGGCCTCCTAGATGTGGATAGTGCGAATAGTCAAGGAACAGGAATCAAGTACTCGGGGTCCTACGGGACACAAGTGAGCATGAAAAACCAAATAGCAGATATTGCTCACCGGTGCCGCTTTCATTAGTTATCCCATTACTACTCAGGTTAAGTTGTTTAGGTACCTCGTTATCCATCAGACACTCACATACCCTACACATGCTGTTCTATGACTCGCATGGCTCAAACAACTCCTGTAGTAATGGCTCATGGGATTGAGGAACAGGCTCGGTGGGGTTTAAAGTAAACGCTATGCAGTACTTGGTATTCAATTTAATGCAATCGCGACTCAATGATGCAAGAATAAGATAGAGGCAATAGGTACTATATGTATGCAAGTATGTGGTAGTGCTTGCCTGGCAGCTCAGTTGAAGCGAGAGACGGATCTGGGTAGTACTCCTGGGATTCCTGATATTTTCCATACTCGGTGTCTATCCGAAAGAAGAACCAAACAAACAAGGGCCAACATAAATAAAGTGCACAAGCATATAAATAAAATGCGACAAGCAAACAATCATGCCATGATGAACGATGCACAAATTACATGGCAATAGTGTAGCATGGCATCGGTGAGGTGTGGGGTGCAAGAATAAATCATTTTTATTAAGTTTTAGTCAAGTTTATTGCAATAAACAATTCTGATTTTTAATAATGACATGATGCATGCTTCAATTCAGAACATGGAATGCATAGTTAGAACGGGCTCGTCGCGCTGATCCATTTAGACATATTATTTGCCAAATTTGGAGTTATAGACTTAACGTTATTAATTAATTAAGAAAAAGGCATTTTTATCGCAATTAAACAATTTCGAAAATTTACATTAGTCAAACATTAAATTGGATGGCATATTTGAATTCCTCACATTTTTCTGATTCTAAAACATATATTAATTGTATTATTTGGAAAGGTCAATAAAAAGTTATTAATTTCTGAATATTAAAACCAATATGCAAATTCCTAGAATTATCTTTATTTTGGCTCACAGAAACTTTTTGTACTCAGGTGGTACTTAGCCCGAGTCACTGACAGGTGGGACCGATGCTAACAGACGCTGCGCTGGCAAAAGAATACGGCGGCAGCTTTTCTCACCGTGACCGAAGCTAGCCACTGTGACAGACGAGTGGGGCCAGCATATCGCGGGACCACCGCGCGTGTGCGCCAGCAGGGGCTGAACACGTGGGCGAGTGTGGCATCCCGCTAAAACCAGTACTAGAAAAATCACGGTGTTTTTATGCATTGCATCATTATGACCGCATGCTCATGTCATCATGCCACCTTGTTTTGAGCATCGTCATGTCATCGTGTAGTTGTTTGTCTCAAACTATTTTTTGAAAGCCTAGTTTTGTTTTCTAAAATATCCCCCGTCTTTATTCAAATCAAAACTCCGGTCTTTTCCGGGTCTTTTATTTGTCTAAAACTATTTACCCAAAGACTGTTTAAAAACAAATTAAATAAACAAATTATATTTTATAAAATAGGGGGAGGCAGCCAGCCGACCAGGCCCAAGTGGCCCAGCCGGCCAGCCACCTACCACCCCCAGCAACAAACCCTAGTCTACCCTTTCCCTCCACCCAGCCACCAACCTCCCCGGCCCCACTTCCCTAGCTAACCGCGCCCCACCTGCATAGCCCCCCACTCCCCACCTTTTCACAAGCCAAACTACCGCCCACCTCCTGCCGACCGACCACCCCTAGACCCCGATCCCCGCTCCCCACTCCACCAACCACGCGTCCTGGTCCCACCCACCATCGACCGCCACGCGAGACAGGCCCCCTGCCCGGATCCCACTCCGCCTCGGTCCTATCGCCTACCACCGCCCGTGGAGCCTCCTCCCTCCTCGCGTTTCCCCACCTCGCCCGTTTTTTGCCGCATCGAGATGGCCCGCCACCACCGCCAAGCCAAGCTCCCCGGCACTGCCCCTGGCCGCCACCTACCCCGCGCCTCCGTCGCAGGGCCGCCGTCTCCTTTCCTGTCGCTGCGCGGGCCCTGGTCGCGCCATCGTTCCTCTGCCTCGCGTCCTCGGCTAGAGCCGATCCCCGCGCGTCGCCTCCCATTCATGGACCGCCGCCGCCCAGAGCTTCTTCCGCCTCCCCACGGTCGTGTCTCGTGCCGTTGACACCATCTTCCACCGCGCCTCCTCCGGCGGTCGCCTCCGTCCTCGCTGCTCCCCCGAGCACGTCTCCAAGCCGCCCCGACCCCAGCAGTCGTCGGGCCCCCGCCTCCACCTCGCTCTGCAGCACCAGTCGTCGGGGCCCCGTCCTCCCTGTGCGCCTCGCCAGTCACGCCACCTGCTCGAGCCCCGCCTCGGCCCCTGCTCGCTCCGCTCAAGCGCCGCCGTCACCCTCGCCCGAGCCGCAGCATCCCGTCACCTCTTAGAGCTCTGCCATCAAGCTCGTCCTCTTGCGCGGGTCTGCCTTCATCTGCGCCTATCCCCGCCCGGCCGTCGAGACCGCGTCGCTATTTCCTGCAGTGGCCGTGTTCGCAGGCCCGAACGTACCTCGCCAAGTATTAGTACGTGCGCACCTTCCTGGTGGTTTTGGTGTGAAGCCAGTACAAGAGCCTGACGGCCAATGCAGTGTTCACCTCCGTTTAGCCTGGTGTGTAACGATGTGGCGCAGAGAAAAGAACTTCCGTGGCTTAACCTATGTGATCGAGTACGACACCATCGCCAAGTTCTTCGGAAAGGGGAACAAACAACAACTTGGGATCCAACAAGTTCTTCTCGCCGACAAAACCCTCGCCAAGATCATTCACCCCGAAGACCGAACCCCGTGGATCGACATGATCTTCTTCATGGACGCCAAGACCCTGACCGGAAGATGCCCGACGACACGGAACACCAAGTCCTTTGTCCCGGAACGCCAAGCTCTCCTTCCGTGTCCGAGACCGTTTCCGTCGAACTGTTCCCCCCGTCGAACCCTGTCGGACCCTGGACCCCCGGAACCCAAGATCTCCCGAACCCAGATGTGTGACCCCTTCTCTAAGATCTTATTTTTATAATATGACATATACCTGTCGCATATTAAATTGTTCATCTCGCATGCATATCATAATCATGCAGGATCTTCTGCCATAGTATTAAATATTGCATCCGGTGTTTCTTCTAGTGTTTGCCTCTTCGCGGATTAGGCTGATGAGTGGATGCGAGTATCGACAAGTTCTTCGGATATGACCCTTCGGCAGTGATCCCCAGGCGAGCATTCTCCCCTTTTCTACCTATTTTGCATTTAAAGTCTTTACTTCTTCCTGTTGATCTATTGTTATCCGTGTCGCGATGCTTTAGTTTTTGAATACCAGTTATATCCCGTGCAGCCTCTATATTGCCTTGGACACCTCCTATCACCTGTGTTTGGTAGATAGCTGGCCTTGCGAGTCGTAGTTGCTTGCTCAGGTGCGATCTTGTGTTGTCAAGTACCACAGTTGTTGGAATGTTGGCAGATGCTTAACGGTGGAGAAGCTTAATGGTGGAGATGATCATGACTTTAAATACAACTATTAAATTGCTAGATATAACTAATGCAGAGGCATCGGTGGGAAATAGATGTTATTTGGTTCTTCCACGCTCACTTGTGTCTCGTAGGACCCCGATTACTTGATACCTATTCCTTGATTTTTCGCACTATCCACATCCGGGAGGCCTTATGGACCCCCCTGAGCCAGAGCTTAATTCATTTCTATTTCTTGGGGCCACAAAGTAGTTTGGGGCTTTATTACTATCCTGTACTTATGCCATGTTACTGCTTTATTTACGATTGTGCGTGGAGCACCTGTACTGTTTAGGATCGTGACACGTTTTCGCTGTATCGACAAGCCCAGTCACAATTTCGGGTTCCCAGTCATTTACAGCCGTCCACACAAACCCTGGGTCCGTTCCGGAGCCGGCCAACTTCGTTGCGGATAGCTTAGTGGGGTGACCCCCTGAAGTATTTTAGGAATCCTGTGATCGCTTTGTCGTGAAAGCCTCTTTGGGTTTTGAGTTGGTTTTTCCGAGGTTGACCGAGTGTGTGTTGCTATTTGTGCACCCCTGCAGGGGAAAACTTTCTAAAAGCCGTGTCCGCGGTTATGGACGACTTGGAGCACAATATCTCGATCATAGACAAGCATAACTAAAGTAGTGCTATAAATTTGACTTAATATGTGACTAGTAATCAGCTCAATTATAACGGAATGGATATTAAAAATGCCAACAACTGGTGGATCTGTGGTGATCTGTGTCATACTATACCTGCCTAGTAAGTATGGCAACTCCAATGGAATGTGATAAAAGTGCCAACCAGTGCTGGGTTTTGGGATTCCTCAGGACAATTATATCTAACTAGTAAATGTTCCAACTACAACAGAATGGTGATTAAAACTGCTCACTACTTATGCTATCAGGACGGCCCATGCTATCTATATCTGACTAGCAAGTGCTTCAATTATAACGGAATGAGTAAAATTGCCAACTCTGTGAGTTTCCTTGGTTTGACTTCCTCGTTTGGTCTCGAGGGGGAAATACCAGGATGGGTTTGCTTGGTGTTAGCTTCAGGTTGGATCCGAATAGGTCTTTCTTATCCCTCTCTGATAACCGCCAGTTGTATCGAGTCTCTATAGGTTGTTTATTGCCGCTGCGCTGCCGCTTCAGCCCACCATACCTATGTAGGCATGAGCCGCCGAATTCTAGGCTCGCTGTGTACTGGCCTCAGTAGTGACACTCCTCTTTTTCCTTAGCCCTTTGTCGGCACCCCTTTTGTTTTAGCAGGTTTGAGATCGCCGTCGTTAGCAGGGTTACCCTTCCGGCTTGGCCTGGGCAGGGTTATGGACGCCATTGGTTATCCTTCAGGGCTCTTAGCCCCATTTGCATCTTGTCCGTAGTCGGACGCTCTATCGTTTTCAAGGTGATTTGGATCTTTGTATTGTATATCGGTATTCTTGACTCATGGAGTCCCTGTTGTATATATATATCTGTTCTGTGGGTCCCATCGAGGACTGTTGTGTAATGTTATTACTTCGTTTTCCACCCGCACGAAAGTGCCTGGTGGGCGTCCTTGAATCGTTTCTATGCGTGTTTGGCGGGAAGCGCTAAAACTTGCATAGGGCCGATTGGAGGGTGTTACAGAGTGGTATCAGAGCTCAGCAGTTGCGATACCCCACAAGTTCAGCCTGTAAGATAACCTAGCTAACGGCCGAAGTAGAGTGTCAAAACTATTTTGGAAAAAAAATCAGTTGGATAGATCTGATTAGGTCTGCTTTTACTCCTTATCACTCTGCTATTCTCCTCTTACCTCCGCGTATTTTGAAGCTGCTCTCTTACCTTTCTTCAAGTCCAGGATTTCTCGTGGTTGGGTTCCGTCGTAGCTTCAGGGTTTCGCTTCCTACTTTGGCAACGGTGTTTCTACCTCCGGTCTTCATGCTATCTGAGTGATCCTTCATTTGTGGTACCATTCTTTGTTCCTTGTTCGTGGCTTCCGGTGTTTTCCGACGCGACGACATCCTCTATGCCAGATCCGATGCAGAGCCTGCATCATTCCTTTGTTCTCCGGACATCGCTTGTCAAGATCTTCAGTCTGATTCCGAGAATGGTCGCACGCTTTTCTACGGCTTGTGCGGAGTAATAGTTTGGGTGCGTGATGGATTGGCCACCATGCCGACTACTCACTCTATTTGCTCGTGTACATTGAAGTGGATGAGAATGCATCGGTTCTCTCTTTCTATTGAAGTTAGAGGTGGTTTTATTTGTGGATACCTCTACCTTCGTCCTTTGTTCCCGGAGTGCCCTCTCTATGATCACGGACAACGACCTCTTGTTAGTCGTGTCGCGAGGATCTACACGAAGCGCGAAGATTCAGCTCATTGTCCTTCTTCCCCGTACCATGAGGCGGATCTCGAGGGCGAGATCCATTGTTAGTGGTGTCGAATTGTGGCATCCTGCTAAAACCAGTACTAGAAAAATCACGGTGTTTTTGTGCATTGCATCATCATGACCGCATGCTCATGTGATCATGCCACCTTGCTTTTGAGCATCGTCATGTCATCATGCAGTTGTTTGTCTCAAACTATTTTCTGAAAGCCTAGTTTTGTTTTCTAAAATATCCCCCGTCTTTATTCAAATCAAAATTCCGGTCTTTTCCGGGTCTTTTATTTGTCTAAAACTATTTACCCAAAGACTGTTTAAAAACAAATTAAATAAACAAATTATATTTTATAAAATAAGGGGAGGCACCCAACCGACCAGGCTCAAGTGGCCCTGCCGGCCAAGCCACCTACCAGCCCCAGCAACAAACCCTAGTCTACCCTTTCCCTCCACCCAGCCACCAACCTCCCCGGCCCCACTTCCCTAACTAACCGCGCCCCACCTGCATAGCCCCCCACTCCCCACCTTTTCACAAGCCAAACTCCCGCCCACCTCCTGCCGACCGACCACCCCTAGACCCCGATCCCCGCGCCCCACTCCACCAACCACGCGCCCCGGTCCCACCCACCATCGACCGCCACGCGAGACAGGCCCCTGCCCCAATCCCACTCCGCCTCGGTCCTATCGCCTACCACCGCCCGCGGAGCCTCCTCCCTCCTCGCCTTTCCCCACCTCACCCGTTTTTGCCGCATCAAGACGGCCCGCCGCCGCCGCCGCCAAGCCAAGCTCCCCGGCACTGCCCTTGGCCGCCTCCTACCCCGTGCCTCCGCCACAGGGCCGCCGTCTCCTTTCCCGTCGCCGCGCGGGCCCCGGTTGCGCCGCCGTTCCTCTGCCTCGCGTCCTCGGCCAGAGCCGGTCCCCGTGCGTCGCCTCCCGTTCGTGGTCCGCCGCCGCCCGGAGCTTCTTCTACCTTCCCACGGTCGTGTCTCGTGCCGTCGACGCCATCTTCCACCGCACCTCCTCTGGCAGTCGCCTCCGTCCTCGCTCCTCCCCCGAGCACGTCTCCAAGCCGCCCCGACCCCAGCAGTCGTCGGCCCCCCACCTCCACCTCGCTCTGCAGCACCAGTCGTCGGGGCCTCGTCCTCCCTGTGCGCCTCGCCAGTCACGCCACCCGCGCCTGCCTCGGCCCCTGCTCGCTCCGCTCAAGCGCCGCCCTCGCCCGAGCCCGAGCCGCAACATCGCGTCGCCTCTTAGAGCTCTGCCACCAAGCTCGTCCTCTTGCGCGGGTCCGCCTTCATCTGCGCCTGTCCCCGCCCTGCCGTCGAGACCGCGTCGCCGTTTCCTGAAGTGGCCGTGTTCGCAGGCCCGAACGTACCTCGCCAAGTATTAGTACGTGCGCACCTTCCTGGTGGTTTTGGTGTGAAGCCAGTACAAGAGCCTGACAGCCAATGCAGTGTTCATCTCCGTTTAGCCTGGTGTGTAACGATGTTGCGCAGAGACAAGAACTTCTGTGGCTTAACCTATATGATCGAGTACGAGACCGTCACAAAGTTCTTCGGAAAGGGGAACAAACAACAACTTGGGATCCAACAAGTCCTTCTCACCGACAAAACCCTCGCCAAGATCGTTCACCCCGAAGACCGAACCCCGTGGATCGACATGATCTTCTTCATGGACGCCGAGACCCCGACCGGAAGATGCCCGAGAACACGGAACGCCAAGTCCTTCGTCCCAGAACGCCAAGCTCTCCTTCCATGTCCGAGACCGTTTCTGTCGAACCGTTCCCCCCGTCGAACTCTGTCGAACCCCGGACCCCCGGAACCCAAGATCTCCCGAACCCAGATGTGTAACCCCTTCTCTGAGATCTTATTTTTATAATATGACATATACCTGTCGCATATTAAATTGTTCATCTCACATGCATATCATAATAATTCCGGATCTTCTGCCATAGTATTAAATATTGCATCCGGTGTTTCTTCTAGTGTTTGCCACTTCGCGGATTAGGCCGATGAGTGGATGCGAGTATCGACAAGTTCTTCGGATATGACCCTTCGGCAGTGATCCCTAAGCGAGCATTCTCCCCCTTTCTACCTATTTTGCATTTAAAGTCTTTACTTCTTCCTGTTGATCTATTGCTATCCGTGTCGCGATGCTTTAGTTTCTGAATACCAGTTATATCCCGTGCAGCCTCTATATTGCCTTGGACACCTCCTATCACCTGTGTTTGGTAGATAGCTGGCCTAGCGAGTCGTAGTTGCTTGCTCAGGTCCAATCTTGTGTTGTCAAGTACCACAATTGTTGGAATGTTGGCAGATGCTTAACGGTGGAGATGCTTAATGGTGGAGATGATCATGACTTTAAATACAACTATTAAATTGCTAGATATAACTAATGCAGAGGCATCGGTGGGCAATAGATGTTATTTGGTTCTTCCACGCTGACTTGTGTCCCGTAGGACCCCGAGTACTTGATACATGTACCTTGATTTTTCGCACTATCCACATCCGGGAGGCCTTATGGACCCCCCTGAGCTAGAGCTTGATTCATTTCTATTTCTTGGGGCCACAAAGTAGTTTGGGGCTTTATTACTATCCTGTACTTATGCCATGTTACTGCTTTATTTACGATTGTGCGTGGAGCACCTGTACTGTTTAGGATCGTGACACGTTTTCGCTGTATCGACAAGCCTAGTCACAATTTCGGGTTTCCAGTCGTTTACAGCCATCCACACAAACCCTGGGTCCTTTCCGGAGCCGGCCAACTTCGTTGCGGGTAGCTTAGTGGGGTGGCCCCTGAAATATTTTATGAATCCTGTGATCCTTTGTCGTGAAATCCTCATTGGGTTTTGAGTTGGTTTTTACGAGGTTGACCGAATGTGTGTTGCTATTTGTGCACCCCTGCAGGTTAAAACTTTCTGAAAGCCGTGTCCGCGGTTATGGACGACTAGGAGCACAGTATCTCGATCATAGACAAGCATAACTAAAGTAGTGGTATAAATTTGACTTAATATGTGACTAGTAATCAGCTCAATTATAACGGAATGGATATTAAAAATGCCAACAACTGGTGGATCTGTGGTGATCTGTGTCATACTATACCTGCCTAGTAAGTATTGCAACTCCAATGGAATGTGATAAAAGTGCCAACCACTGTTGGGTTTTGGGATTCCTCAGGACAATTATATCTGACTAGTAAATGTTCCAACTACAACGGAATGTTGATTAAAACTGCTCACTACATATGCTATCCAGACGGCCCATGCTATCTATATCTGACTAGCAAGTGCTTCAATTATAACGGAATGAGTAAAATTGCCAACTGTGTGAGTTTCCTTGGTTTGACTTCCTCGTTTGGTCTCGAGGGGGAAAATACCAGGATGGGTTTGCTTGGTGTTAGCTTCAGGTTGGATCCGAATAGGTCTTTCTTATCCCTCTCTGATAACCGCCAGTTGTATCGAGTCTCTATAGGTTGTTTATTGCCGCTGCGCTGCCGCTTCAGCCCACCATACCTATGTAGGCCAGAGCCGCCGAATTCTAGCCTCGCCGTGTACTGGCCTCAGTACTGACGCTCCTCTTTTTCCTTTGCCCTTTGTCGGCACCCCTTTTGTTTTAGCAGGTTTGAGATCGCCGTCGTTAGCAGGGTTACCCTTCCGGCTTGGCCTGGGCAGGGTTATGGACGCCATTGGTTATCCTTCAGGGCTCTTAGCCCCATTTGCATCTTGTCCGTAGTCGGACGCTCTATCGTTTTCAAGGTGATTTGGATCTTTGTATTGTATATCGGTATTCTTGACTCAGGGAGTCCCTGTTGTATATATATATATCTGTTCTGTGGGTCCCATCAAGGACTGTTGTGTAATATTATTACTTCGTTTCCACCCGCATGAAAGTACCTGGTGGGCGTCCTTGAATCGTTTCTATGCGGGTTTAGCGGGAAGCGCTAAAACTTGCATAGGGCCGATTGGAGGGTGTTACAGCGAGCCGGGTCCACGCGGAGGGAAAAAACGGCGGAGTTTGGGGGCCTCTTTGTAAAATGGCGCGGCGGCTGACCGGTGGGGCTCAGAGGACCGTGGAGGGACTTACGCGTGATCGACTTAACTTGCAGGGGGGCTTTCTGTAAACCTGCTGTGGCTGCTATTAACTGAACCCGGTGCTTGCACGTCTGAAAACAGCGGCGGCGGCGCATCTACCGGGGAGGATAATGGCTAAACGGCGGCGAAAAACGCTATGCCAAAAACAGGATGCTCGGGCTACGATTTTCATTCAGCAAGTGCGCGCGGAGGCAGACCACATCGCCTGGAAAACGCAAAGGAACAAAGGGGCTTTTCGGCGCTGCTGCTGCTGTCTGCCAGAGCGCGGCGCGGTGCCGCGAGTCGGCGGCAGGGGAGGCGATATAGGAAGGAGGGACCGTGTCTGGCTGGAGAGGAACTCACTAGCGGCCTACTGGCGTAGATAGCAAGCTCGGGGAGGACTGGATCAGCGGCGGGGCTCGTGCACAGCGAGCTTCTGGCACATGCGGCCACCGTCGTCCGGCAGCTTCTCCGGCGAGCTCCTGGCGAGGGACATGTACGGGACGAAGAAGAGGAAGCCGGGAAGTGTCCTGGTGCTCCCGGATCGGCTCGACGTCCACCTGAACGAAGAAGGACAGAGGGGATCGTGGCTAGGGTTTTGGTGCCATGGGAGTGGTCTTGGGGAGGAAGAAGAGGGAGAAGGGAGATGGGGCTGCAGATCTCGATCCAGGGTCGGTGGGAGGATGAGGATGGGAAGGGAGGCCCTACTTCTCCTTTTTGCAGAGAGGAAGAGAGGAGCACGGGCTCGGCGTGTGGAGGCGATCTAGCACGTGAGAGGGCTGGGGAGAAAAACAGTGCACCGGCTCGTTGTCCACCTAGTCTGGTCAAGCCAGAGAGAAGAGAGGTGACCGGGTAGGGTGGGGGTGGCTGGGTCTAGACTCGAAGGAAAAAGGGGAGGTGAGAGTGACTAGGTTTTTGCTAGGTGTAGATAGAGAGAGAGAGAGTAGACTTAAGCTAGAAGAGAAAGAGAGAGGACTAGGTTTGGATAGAAGAATAGAGAGGGAAAACCACATGATGGATGAGCTAGGTTTTTAGATTAGTTAAGAAACTCCAATAGGAATTTGAATGAAGCCAAAGGTCAAAACCAAAAGGTCCCAAAAGAGAAGAAGAGGTGGAAGAAAATAATGATTTTGCATGGCTCATGCACATAATCATATTTTGTGAATACAAGATATATCTCATGTTTACATGGCAAGGAGGAAAACACTAAAAGGGAGCAAGGTGGAGGACAAGTGGAAGAGAAGTAATTAAATGTGTTTAGTTGTTCAAATGAGTTTGAACAAGCACCACCCAAAAATATTCCAAGGAACCCAAAATAGAAGAACAAGTGAGGGCCTTGCATGGGCCATGCACAAGTAATAAATGCCACTAATTCTAGTTGTGAAAACAACTATCTTCAATGATGGTCATATATTCTTGCATCCATGCCAAAATATTTGATTAAACCATTCAAAGAAGAAGCTTGCTTGACATATGGAAATAATTAGTATATGCACATGTATGAGGATAAATGACAATGGTAGTGTGTATTTTCCACTAGAGCACTTGTAGCCAACATATAGCTTCATACATGAACATATAGTAAATAAAATCCATATAGAAACTTATATGCAACATTTCTACTCACATGTTATGCAAAAGTGGACACAAGGCTTCCCATAATCAATATTGTGAGAACAACATGTATCATGTATGGAAGCATGTAGAAAGAAGTGGATCCACCCCAACACATATGAGCTAGATTTAATGCTAAAGGAAAATGCAAAAGCTCATGTATACTTAGGATGGTGGAATTATAAGGTGGTGACAAGTTAAGGTGGTGGAGTTAGAAAAGATATGCCCCCAACTCAATTTGGGCATTAACAATATATCAAGAGCCAACTACAATGTATCAAGAGGCAAATACAATTAATAAATGCATATGAGATAAGAACCAAAATAAAAAGGGTTTTATATGATGCTCAAATGCAAGGTGGTATGATGACATGAGCATGATATAATAATGATGCAACAATTATATGTAGGAAGTAGCATTTTATTATTAGACCATGTAGCATTACAGATGTTAGACAGATGGGATGCTACAACTCTCCCCCACTAAACAGGAATCTCGCCCCGAGATTCTAGGAAGAAGAAGAAGACACGAAGAGGGTAGGATACTTGGCACAGAGCTCATCCTCGCATTCCCAAGTGGCTTCATCAATGGAATGGCGCGACCAGTGCACCTTGCAGAACTTGATAGACTTGTTGCGAGTCCTTCTTTCCGTGACTTCTAGGATTTTTGTGGGGTGTTCTTGATAAGACAGGTCTTCTTGGAGATTGATGAGTTCATGGTCCACGGTCCTGCCGAGATCCTTGAAGCACTTCTGGAGTTGAGAGATATGGAAAACATCATGGACCTTGAGTTTTTCAGGGAGCTCAAGAGCATAAGCGACTTCTCTTCTTCCACGAACTTTGAAAGGACCGATGTATCTAGGAGCCAGCTTTCCTTTGATACCAAAACGGTGCGTGCCTCTCATGGGAGTGACACGAAGGTAAACGAGATCACCAGGGACATACTCCATGTCCGTGTGCTTTCTATCATAGTTGCTCTTCTGGCGACTTTGAGCAACCTTCAGGTTTTCAAGAATGATGTGAACCTTCTCCTCCGCTTGAGTTATAATGTCGGGGCCAAACAATGTTCTTTCACCTGCGCCCGACCAACCAATCGGAGTTCTGCATTTGCATCCATAGAGAACCTCAAATGGTGCCATCTTTAGACTCTTCTGGAAGCTGTTATTGTAAGAGAATTCAGCATAAGGAAGGCATTCTTCCCACTTCATGCCGAAAGAGATGACGCAAGCACGGAGCATATCTTCCAGAATCTGATTGATCCTTTCAACTTGTCCTTGCGACTAAGGGTGGTAAGCTGTGCTGAAGTTCAACTTTGTTCCCAAAGCATTTTGGAAACTTCCCCAAAACTTGGAAGTGACGATGCTTACACGGTCCGAGCTGATCTCAAGAGGAACCCCATACAGAGAGACAATTATGTTGATATATAGCTCCGCCAACTGAATTGCCGAAATTGTTTCCTTGACGGGAAAGAAGTGAGCCACTTTAGAGAGCCTATCGATGACAACAAAGATTGCATTGTTGCCCTTCTGCGACCTTGGAAAACCAGTTATGAAGTCCATCTCTACTTTCTCCCATTTCCATTCCGGAGGCTTCAATGGCTGTAGAAGACCGGAAGGTTTCTGATGGACAACTTTAACTCTACGGCAGACATCACACTCGGAGACATACTTGGCACAATATCGTTTCAACCCAGGATGTGTTCGTTTCCTAAACCACAATTATCCACCAGAGTCATTGCATGTTTCTTATTTTATTAAGCCACCACCATAGTAATTGCATGTATATTCTTTTCCTAAACCACATGGATCCACCAGAGCCATTCCATCTGTGTTCTTTTCGTAAACCACCATTAGAGTCATTGCATGTGTGTTCCTTTCATAAACCACATGGATCCACCAGAGTCATTGCATGCGTGTTCCTTTCCTAAACAACATTATTCCACCAAGTCATTGCATGTGTCTTGTTTTCCTAAACCACATGGATCCACCAGAGCCATTCCATGTGTGTTCATTTCGTAAACCACCATTAGAGTCATTGCATGTGTGTTCCTTTCATAAACCACATGGATCCACCAAAGTCATTCCATGTGTGTTCATTTCCTAAACCACATGGATCCACCAGAGTCATTGCATGTGTGTTACTTTCCAAAATCACATGGATCCACCAGAGTTATTGCACATGTGTTATTTTCCTAAACCAGCACCAGAGTCATTGCATGTGTTCTCTTTTCCTAAACCACCACTAGTGTCATTACATGTGTGTTCCTTTCATAAACCAGATAAAACAACCAGAGCCATTACATGTGTGTTCCTTTCCTAAACCACATGGATCCACCAGAGTCATTGCATGTGTGTTCCTTTCCTAAACCACATGGATCCACCATAGTCATTACATGTGTGTTCCTTTCCTAAACCACCACCAGAGTCGTTGCATGCGTGTTATTTTCCTAAACCACCACCAGAGTCAGTGCATGTTTGTTCCTTTCCTAAACCACATGGATCCACCAGAGTCATTGCATGTGTGTTATTTTCCTAAACCAAATGGATACACCAGTGTCATTGCATGTGTGTTCTTTTCCTAAACCACCGCCAGAGTCATTGCATGTCTATTCCTTTCCTAAACCACATGGATCCACCAGAGTTATTGCATGTGTGTTCCTTTCCTAAACCACACGGATCCACCATAGTCATTGGATATGTGTTCCTTTCCTAAACCACATGGATCCACCAGTGTCATTGCATGTGTGTTCTTTTACCGAACCACCAATAGAGTCATTGCATGTGTGTAATATTCCTAAACCACCACTAGTGTCATTTCATGTGTATCCCTCTCCTAAACGACATTGATCCAGTAGAGTCATTTCTTGTGTGTTCTTTTCCTAAACAACAAGAAGAGTTATTGCATATGTGTTCTTTTCCTAAACCACATTGATCCACCAGAGTCATTGCATGTTTATTATTTTATTAAACCACCACCATAGTAATTGCATGTGTCTTCTTTTACTAAACCATATGGATCCACTAGAGCCATTCCATGTGTGTTCTTTTCGTAAACCACCACTAGAGTCATTGCACGTGTGTTCCTTTCATAAACCACATGGATCCACCAGGGTCATTGCATCTTTGTTCATTTCCTAAACCACATGGATCCACCAGAGTCATTGCATGCGTGTTCCTTTCCTAAACAACATTATTCGACCAAGTCATTGCATGTGTGTTCTTTTCCTAAACCACCACTAGAGTCATTGCATGTGTGTTCCTTTCATAAACCACATGGATCCACCAAAGTCATTCCATGTGTGTTCGTTTCCTAAACCACATTGATCCGCCAGAGTCATTGTATATGTGTTATTTTCCTAAACCACCACCATTTTCATTGCATGTGTCTTATTTTCCTAAACCACATGGATCTACCAGAGTCATTGCATGTGTGTTGTTTTCCTAAACCAACACTAGAGTCATTGCATGCGTGTTCCTTTCATAAACCACATGGATCGACCGAATTCCTTGCATGTGTGTTCCTTTCCTAAACCACATGGATTCATAGGAGTCATTGCATGTGTGTTCCTTTCCTAAACCACATTGATCCACCAGAGTCATTGCATGTGTGTTTCCTAAACAACCATGATGTCTACACACTGTCGTGGCGGTGTCACGGCAGATGCCATGGATAGTCTAAAGGTGGGGACTAATACATGCTAGGGGAATCCAGGGAGGGATAGTGAAGTGATTCTCCACACAGTTGTTTGTATTGCTTTGCTTCCAAGGTTACAGGTGCTCCTAGAGCTGTATTTGTGAGAGTAGGAAGAAGGATCTCTCTTACTCTCACCCACAGTTCACACCTAAACCCCTAGCCAAATCAGAATAGCGGAACCCCTTCTACTGAAACCCTAGACCTCCTTATATAGAGGGGGCTCGATCTCTGTCTAGGGCATACGTGGAGGCATATTCCTCCTCCCAAAGTAGTAAACCGATCGGGGTGCTTTTCCCCGGCGTCACTTATACAGTGGCTACGTGAGCCTCTGCGGCACCCGCGTCAGCCGACATGGGCGTCGTCACCCTTGTCGGCCACGCCTCGGTGGTCCTTCCCTTGCTTGCTTCACTCAGGTAGTGCGTACCGGGGCTTCTTTTGACCAGCGAGATTCCTTCCTTCTCCTAGAAGCTAGACGTGACCCGGATCATAGCTGATCCAACCACACTTGTTCCTGCATACAAGTAAAACAGGCATTTTTGACTTACTCCTTAAGTCGGTTGAGACTTAGTTAGGCGAACGCCCCTGGTCCAGGTTACCCCGTGATTCGGCCTGCCTTGAGGTGACTCGGCCAGCATCCGCTTGGGCCTTGCCGAACCTAGGCTAACTCGGCCTTTATACCCCGGTGTGACCCTACCCGGGGGTATCCCCCCAACATTAGTCCCCGAAGTTGGTGCGGTCTTAGCTGCCTTGGCCGCTAAGGCCACATCAGGTTCAATTCAGAGCTCTGGTCGCTATTGCCGAGTTACCTCTTTATCTCGGATTATATGGATTTGCATTCCCTTCACACATTCCAAGTTTTCACTTGCCGGCCGGGTTATCACTTTAACTCGGACCTCATGGTTTTACTTTCCCTCTGCACATTCCAAGTTTTGACTTGCTGGTCGGGTTACCACGGTTCTATCCGGGTCTTGTTTCCTTCTCTCGTACGCCAACCCATGTGGAGGCTAATCATTATGTTGTCTTATTTTAAGGGCCACCACAGTAACTGCCGTAGTGATTGTCAGTTATCACTGTGCGTGGGTCACGTCCCGCCTGCCTCCTCGTTTACCGCATCACTGCGTCATGTCACTGGATCATCTCCGCTCTGTTGCCTTTCGTGTGGCTCCCTGCTGATTGGCCGAGGTGGGCTATACACGGCCACACCATGTGGCTCATTCGCAGGACGCGATCCCACTCACCCCTTGAGGGAGTGGTTAAATAGGGGAGGGCGCACCCCTTAGGAGTTTTCCCCTTCCGTGCCCCTCTGCCCCTTGCTCTTCTTCTTCGTCTTCCTCGCGACCACGCCGCCGCCAGTGCTCCAAGTAGTAGTGCTGCCGCCGCACTGCTTCCTCGTGCCTCTGTGTCGCCGCCACCGCTACACAACTCCCTCCCCATGGGTCCTCGCCAATCCAGGCCTTTGTCTCCCGCCGCCGCTAGCGCCAGCAAGGTCAGCGAAGACCAGATGACGGAGGAGGAGCTCATCATCGCCGAGCAAGAAATGGAGGAGGACACCGCGGTGGCGGTCCGTGGTGCATGGGCCGGGTCTTGGGTACTGCCGGTAGTTCTTCTATCCAGCACCCCGTTGATCTTTGTAGCGGCTCAATGAGCCAGGGTTTTATCCCGGATAATACTAATCCGTTGGATCTTTCCACTTGTCTGTTCGATGCTAGGTGGGCTACCGAGGCTACGTCCAGTCGGATCTTCTTATCCTGGCAGAAACGCGCAAATGCTCCTTCCGCAAAATTTGTGCCGTTATCAGTTATGATACTGTGAGGATAACCGTACTTGAAGATGATATCTTTGAGAAACGTTACGGCCGTAGCTCCATCACATTTTCTTATAGGCTTTACCTCAATCCACTTCGTAAACTTGTCCACCATTACCAGAATGTGAGTCATATTTCCCCTTGCTGGTTTGAACGGGACAACCATATCCAAGCACCATACGGCAAATGGCCAAGTAATTGGTATGGTCTTGAGTTCCGACATTGGCATATGTGTCTTGGTTGCGTACCTCTGACAACCATTACATTTTCTCACCAGATCTTCCGCTTGCTCTAAGGCATTTGGCCAGTAGAATCCGTGCCGGAAAGCTTTTGCTACCAAGGCTCGGGATGAGGCATGATGCCCGCATTCCCCCTGATGTATATCTCGGAGGATGTCAAGCCCTTCTTCCAGGTCAACACATCGCTAGAGGACATTGGTCACACTTTTTTTGTATAGTTCGGAATTGATGATCGTGTAAGCCTTTACCCTCCTCTGTGTTTGCCTGGACAGCACTTCCTCAGTGGGTAACGTTCCATCTTTCAGGAACTGAAATATAGGTAGTGCCCAAGCTGGTATTGCTCGCACAGCGAACACATCCTCATCAATCTCCACCTGATCCACCGGCATACCTTCAACCAGATCACGCTGAGCAGTCCCTGGGTCTTGTGAAGCAGTCCCCGGGTTTACTGAAGCAGTCCTCGGGTTTGCCGAGGCAGTCCCCGGGTTTCGCGCACCACTTCCTATGTCAATGTCCATGGGCATAGCTCTAGATTCCGTTTCCTCCGGGCCATAGATCGAGTCGGTTTCTGGGGAGGGCCTGATGGATGGTTTCCTGAGGTGATCTAATGCTACACCTGGTGGAATTGCTTGTCGGGTTGACCCGAGCTTCGACAGTATGTCAGCAGCCTCATTTTCCACCCAGGGTACATGGTGACATTCGCATCCCTCAAAGTAACCAGATATCTTCTGCACATGAAATCTGTACAGTGCCATGTTTGGATCAAGGGTGTCCCACACTCCCGACACTTGCTGCACCACCAAATCTGAGTCGCCAAAGCATACGATCCGACGTATCCCAATTTCTTTTGCCACCTTGAGCCCATGCACAAGTGCTTCATACTCGGCGACATTGTTTGATGCCGCGAAATGGATCTGCAGCACGTATCTCAGCTGGTCCTTCTTTGGCGAGGTAAGTACAACTCCGGCACCTATTCCGGTTTGGTTTTTGATCCGTCAAAGTGCATTCGCCAGTAGTTCGGATCTGGGAGTGGTGGTTCGTATTGCACCTCGGCCTAGTCCACGAAAAAGTACGCCACAACTTGAGATTTAATGGCTTCTCTTCTGTCATGTTGCGGCGCATAAGGAGCTAACTCAATTGCCCATTTTGCAATTCTGCCACTCGCATCCTTATTACTCACTATCTCGGATATGGGGGTCTCACATTTGACCCTGATGGGATGCTCCTCAAAGTAGTGCTTCAGCTTCTTGGCGGCCATGTACACGCCATACGCCACCTTTTGATAGTGTGGGTAGTTCTGCTTTGAGGCTGACAACACCTCGCTCAAGTAATACACTGGCCTTTGTACCGACTTACCTTCCTCGTCGCGCTCCACCACTATCACTGTACTTACAACTCGGTTGGTTGCGGCTATATAGAGCAACATTGGCTCCTTTGATAGTGGTGAGGCCAACACTGGTGTAGTGGCTAACATATTTTTCAAGTGGGCAAAGGCTTCATTGGCCTGCGATGTCCAAACATACTTATCCGACTTTTTCATGAGTTGGTAAAGAGGCAATGCCTTTTCTCCCAACCGACATACAAACCGACTTAACGAGGCCAGGCAACCTATGAACTTTTGGACATCGTTAAGACACTTCGGCAATTCCATTCGTTCGATGGCCTGGATTTTAGTTGGATTAACCTCAATACCTCTGCTGGAAACAAGAAAACCGAGCAATTTCCCATCCGGGACACCGAAGGTGCATTTTTCTGGGTTAAGATTCATCCGGAACCTCCTTAGGTTCGCAAATGTTTGCCTGATATCGTCAAGGAGCGTTTTGCTTTCCTTGGTCTTAATAACCACATCATCCACGTACACTTGTACATTTTGACCGATTTGGTCATGCAGACATTTTTGCATACATCTTTGGTACGTTTCCCCTGCATTACGTAAACCAAACGGCATGGTGCGATAGCAATAAGCCCCATATGGGGTAATAAACGCAGTCTTTATTTGATCATCCAGATTCAGAGGTATCTGGTGGAAACCAGAATATGCATCAATGAATGACAACAATTCACATCCAGCAGTTGAGTCTATAACCTGATCTATTCTTGGCAGTGGAAATGGATCTTTTGGACATGCCTTGTTCAGGTTCGTGTAATCGATACACATTCGCCAAACCACTGCCACGTTCGGATCATCCTTCTTCTTTTCCACCAGCACCGGATTAGACAGCCAATCCGGGTAAAGAACCTCCATGATAAATCCTACAGCAAGCAACCGAGCTATCTCATCCCTGATGACTTTCCTCCTATCTTCGGCGAAGCGGCAGAGAGGTTGCTTCACCGGCTTAACTCCGGGTCTCACATTCAAAGAGTGCTCGGCTAGCTCCCTCGAAACACCTTGCAAGTCCTGTGTGGACCAAGCAAAAATGTCCCGATTCTCACGGAGGAAGCTGACGAGCTTGTTTTCCTATTTATCACTTAACCCGGCACCAATTGTTACGGTGCGCTCCGGGAACATGTCATCAACAATAACATTCTTGGTATCTTTTGTGGCCTGGAAAGAGACATTTCCGTGCGGGTTACTCAGCGCCGGCATATACTGCTGCGCGGACTGAGCCAATGCCGCCACCTCTTGAATTTTCCTTTTCTCCTGCGCAATCACAAGTGACTCGGCTAAGTTAGACCCGGCCGACGCACACTCCATGGAACGTCGGAAATCCCCTGCAATGGTAATCACTCCGTTTGGTCTGGCAAATTTCATCTTCAAGTAGCTAATATGACAGCTTGCCATGAACTTGTTCAGCGCTGGCCTTCCGAGTAACGCATGGTACGCACTTTCCAAGTTCACCACCTCGAACTCCAAATTTTCGGTTCGGCAGTTATCCCTTGTGCCGAACAATACGTCAACCCGGACCTTGCCTATGGGCTCACAAGAAATGCCGGGCACAATACCATGGAAAGTTGTCCTCGTGGGCTGTAGCATGTTTTTCGAGATACCCAACTTGCGCATTGTGTCCGCATACATGATGTTAATGCTGCTTCCATTGTCAATCAGTACCTTTGAGAACCTTACATTGATGCTAGGCCCAATGAACGTCGGGTCCAGCACCAACGCATACGAACCAGGGCTTGGCATAAGCTTGGGATGATCCTTTATGCTCTAGGTGATTTCCTGATCAGACCAAGGCATGTACCTCGTCACTGTCGGCATCACTGCATTCACCTCCATATGCCTACGCTACAAGCTTTTTCTATCTGTTTCCTCAGTGGTGAACACACAATAGCTCTGATGATGCTCTCTGTACTCATTTCTCCCCTCATTTCCGGGGTACCTCTGATCCGGCTGATGCTGATTTTCCACTTGATGCATTGCATGCCTTCTCTCATTGTTATTATACCTCGGCGGAGGGGGAGGCAACATTAGCTGTTGCGTGTTCGCTCCGGAGAGCAATTGCTGCCGGGGTAACTCCTGCCGAGGCTGATCATTCCGGGGTGCCTGAGCATTCCCGGAGCCACCTTGTTCAATCTTGCGCATCCACTCACATTGCCTCGTCGTATGACCCACTGGGTTACTCGGATTTGGCGTGTGAAACTTACACGGCTGGTCCAACATTGCCTCATAAGTATACCTCGGATGGTCCTTCTTTTCTTGCCATTGTCTCTTTTGCTCTGGCGTCCAAGTTTTCTTGCCTTCATTTCTCGGAGTCCATTGCCCTCCAGTTTTCTGGCGCTGACTGCCCCCTGCTCCGGGCTGATCTTGATTCATAGCCGCAACTTGTTGCGAACCGTATCGATGATCTGGTCTATCATCTCTTCTTTTTCCTCTGTAGTCATTCCTCTGGGATGATCCGGCTCCATCCCTCTGATAGTACTCATCATTTGACTCGTTTGATACGAGCCTAGGTTGAGTCGGATCACCCAAAGCATACGAATCTGCAATCCGGATCATCTCTGCCAACGTAGTTGCATTTTCCTTTGCAACTTCTGCCACAACTCGCTTGCATATCTGCACCCTTGTGCAAACCATGCTATGGCCTGTGATTCTATCACGCCTTCACATGACTTTCTCACGGTACACCACCGGGTTAGAAATTCTCGATCTGTCTCATTTGGTCTTTGCTTGCACATAGCTAGGGTCTGCGGCCTATTTGGCCTCTGATATGTACTCGAGAAATTGCTGATGAACATTTCCTCAAAATCTATCCAGCAGTTGATGCTTCCGGGTGGCAAGTTGTTCAGCCATACCCTTGCTGGCCCCTCCAACATCTGGGGTACATATCGTACAGCCCATCTCAAGTTACCAGTGGCAATTTTCACAGCAGTAGCATAGTTTATCAGCCAATCCTCCAGCTTGGTACTACCGTCATACGTCTTCGTGCCCCTGGGTAACTGGAAGTTGGGTACCGGTGGCTCCTTCATGATCCGGGATCCAAAACACGCAGGACCCGGTGGACCTTGACATTCGATCTGTTCCGACCTATACAGTCGATCCAGTTTCAACCTGGCATCATCAGGCATCAAATCCCTACTTCCCAATCTTGACCCTATCACATGATAGTCCGGCCTTGGGTATCCCGCGTTTGCCATTTCTGAATCTCCATTATTATACCTGTCTTGCTCTCACGGAGCATCTTTCTGTTGCATACCTCGGCCGGCACTTTGCTCTTGCCTTGGTATATTCCGCTACTGTGGTTGTCCTGCACCTGCCGAGTTTCGCTATCCGGCATTGCCGTTGACGACGTTTCCTTGACCGACATTGCCTTGGTCGCAGTTACCTCGGCCAGCTTCACCTTGGCTCACACTCCGTCGATCATCATTTTTCTGTGCTTCTTTTCCTTTCCCTGCCCGAGTTGGGTCATACGGGACGATCTGTTTGTTCCGTCTAGCCGAGGTTACTACCTCTTCTCTGCTTGGACCACCATCAGGAGACGATGCGGCTCCAGCAGATTTCTCCGGGTTACCCATCACCGAATGGACGATCTTGGAGGCTCCAGCTCTCTCTGGGTTAGCTCTGAGTAGTTCTTCGTTTTGTCTGTTCGCGATCCGAACCAGCTCGTTAACCCTATCATGTTGTCTTTGACGGGCTTCACCCGTCAGACCCTCTAACTCGGATGCAGCTGCATCCGCTGCTCTGAGGTTCTTTGCCAGGGTACTATACCTCGGCAGCCCCACGGACAAACAGTTTTATGATTCCTCAATTCCAGTATCACCCTCTCTGTTCATCTCGCTCATGAGATTTCTCCCTTTACTTTTAAAGCATCAAATTTGTTCGCCTTTGCGTACTCACGCAGCGTCATATTCAACGATTGCTGAGCCGCAGCTATTTTCTTTGCGCCCTCTAGTATCTTTTGCCTAGTTTCTTCTAGCTCGGCCTGCGCTCGAGCTGGATCTACTGCTGCTACCACAGGGTTTGCCAAGCTATCCATCGCTTCCCTCAACACATTTTCCGGCCTCTCTAGTGGAGGACCTCTACCTTTCCTCGGTGCCTTAGGCGTTACCTCCGGATCTGGCGCCGGATCCTTGCTCGCGCCCGCACCAGGCGCAGTCATCATCACCTCTACACAGTCCGGGGAGCGAGCGATACACGCCCCGCGAGCCACGGTGAGGGGCGGCTCTCCAGCCTCGACGACGTGGCGCGGATGAACACAAGACACGTCCATAGCAACGTAGACTTTGTGCGCACCGAGCTTGACGAAGTGGCCATTGCGCGGAAGTGGACGCGTGCCGAAGCAGCCAGCATTGTCGCTGACGAAGTCCAGCGCTCCAAAGCGCTGAACGAGCCCGGAGACAATGCGTTCGCCGGTGCCGATGAAGTTTCCCATCCGGATCTTGACCCCTGCTAGCACCGCTAGCCCCACGGTGGGTGCCAACTGTCGTGGTGGTGTCATGGCAGATGCCATGGATAGGCTAAAGGTGGGGACTAATACACGCTAGGGGAATCCAGGGAGGGATAGTGAAGTGATTCTCCACACAGTTGTTTGTATTGCTTTGCTTCCAAGATTACAGGTGCTCCTAGAGATGTATTGGTGAGAGGAGGAAGAAGGAGCTCTCTTACTCTCGCCCACAGTTCACACCTAAAACCCTAGCCAAATCAAAATAGCGGAACCCCTTCTACTGAAACCCTAGCCCCCCTTATATAGAGGGGGCTCGGTCTCCTCCCAAAGTAGTAAACCAACCTGGGTGCTTTTCCCCCGCGTCACTTATGTAGTGGCTACGTGAGCCTCTGCGACGCCCGCGTTAGCCGACATGGGCGTTGTCACCCTTGTCGGCCATGCCTCGGTGGTCCTGCCCTTGCTTGCTTCGCTCAGGTAGTGCGTACCGGGGCTTCTTTTGACCAGCGAGATTCCTTCCTTCTCCTAGAAGCTAGACGTGACCCGGATCATAGCTGATCCGGCCACACCCGTTCCTGCATACAAGTAAAACAGGCATTTCCAACTTACTCCTTAAGTCGGTTGAGACTTAGTTAGACGAACGCCCCCTGGTCCGGGTTACCCTGTGATTTGGCCTGCCTTGAGGTGACCCGGCCAGCATCCGCTTTGGCCTTGCCGAACCTAGCCGAACTCGGCCTTTATACCCCGACGTGACCCTACCCGGGGGTATCCCCCAACACACACGCTTCTACTCTTGTAGACAGTATTGGGCCTCCAAGTGTAGAGGTTGGTAGAACAGCAGCAAGTTTCCCTTAAGTGGATCACCCAAGGTTTATCAAACTTAGGGAGGAAGTGGACAAAGGTATCCCTCTCAAGCAACCCTGCAATCAAGATACAAGAAGTCTCTTGTGTCTCCAACACACCCAATACACTTATCAGGTGTATAGAAGCACTAGTTCGGCAAAGAGATAGTGAAATACAAGTAATATGGATGATTATAAGTGGTAATTACAATCTGAAATAATAGTGGCAGCAAGAAAACATGTAACATGCCTGATTGTAAACGGTGTTTCAATACTTAGAAACAAGGCCTAAGGATCATACTTTCACTAGTGAACACTCTCATATAAATATCTTCTCCTTATGATGCTACCATGAACTACTCTCCAGTTGGACGATGTAGGGTTATAACAGCACACCTTAAAGTTTGCATTCCCCATATAGATAAACCCTTATTATCGCCTTGAGTGCTAGATGGTTCCAACAAACACCACAATCTCATAGAGACATCCAACTCAAATTATACTCATGGTAAGTATTTATGTAACCTTAGCCAAAGTGCCACACCGTGTGCACACTATCAACTTCACACACGTGGGGATAAGTAGAGATTCAATAAAGCACTTGAGTAGAAGAATAGATCTATAGATTACAAAGCTCATCATCTCAATAAGATCACGCATAGAGAGAGAGAGATGAACACATAGCTACCGGTAGAGCCCTTAACCTCGAGAGAGAACTACTCCCTCCTCATCATGGGAGTCAACAACAGCGATGGAGATGGTGGTGGAGTCGATGGAGATGGCCCCGAGGGCACTTCCCTGTCCTGCCAGGCTGCCGGAATAGACTTTTGTCCCCCGAATCTCCTCTTCGGTGGCGGCGGTTCTGCGGAACTTTTCGTGGAATTATGATCTTGTACTTAGGGTTTGCGTCCTGGCGTACTTTTATAGACGAAGAGGCAAGGTCGGTGGGTGCCCAAGGGGCCAACACCACCCTCTGGCGCAGCCTGGCCTGGCCCGCACCACCAGGTGGTGTGGCCAGCCCCTGGCCCCTCTCTGTCTCGTCTGATGGCTCCGTGAGTCTTCTGGTAAAATATTGACTTTGGCTTTTGTCCAGTCCAATTCTGATAATATTTCTTTTCCAACTTTTCTAAAACCAAAAACAGGAGAAAACAGGCAACTCGCACTGCGGCATCTTGCTAATAGGTTAGTTCTAGAAAATGCATAAAAGTATCTCAAAATGTAGACAAAACATAAGAAAGTAGATATAAAAGAAGCATGGAACATCAAAAATTATAGATACGTTTATGACGTATCAACATCCCCAAGCTTAACTCCTGCTCGTCCTCGAGTAGGTAAGTGATAAAAAGAATAATTTTTGATGTGACATGCACCATCATAATCTTGATCAAGGTATTTGTAAAACATTGATAGCTGGGATCATAGTACTTTAACATAGCATGAAAGATATAGTGCTAACAATAAGACATAGCAACTATGTTATAACATGAAAAGGTACAAACAAAAGATTCATGAATAACAATGCTTTGAAAGACGTTTGTTTGTTTCACATATAGAAAACATAATGAGAATGGTATTCAGCTTGTCCCTCATAGTGTTGCAAAACATAAATGCATAGGACACCTTCAAAGTTCATAAGGGTGACTAGATACAAATAGTTTAAGAACAAGAAATATCAAAGTTATGAATAAACCAACAAGTTTTGGGACAATGCATATTAAACTAAGAATGAGCACTATGCTCTCTTAATAGGTGCATAAAGATAGAGATGGAGACTCAACATAAAAGTAAAAGAAAGGCCCTTCGTAGAAGGAAGCAGGGATTCAAGTCTCATAAAGAGCTTCCAAAAATTATGGTAATTATTATCTTTCATCTCTCATTGCCCCTATCATAAGCATCTTTAGGTGATTAAGGTTAAAGTGAACAAGTATGAGGATATGCTTGACAAGTTATAAGCTGAAAATCTCATGCCCCTTACTTACGAGTATCGTTCCTCATGCTACTCAAGTTTAGTCACAGGTAAGTTCTTGTCATTGTAAGTACATGTGTATCATAGAGAACCGCCAATGGGGTACCCCTTGCCCGATGATACGGAAGCATCCCCATATCAAAATGACAAGGCAAGCAAACAATGAGCATCTCAGCAATCCTTTTATTTCCTATTTGCATAGGCTCTTTATATTTCTTTTTTTCTCTTTTTTTCTTTCCTTGCATAGGGTTTTTTATAGAGGATGCTTCATAGATTGCTCATTATGGTTACGCTGCAGGTTTCCACCATGATTAGGAATGGATTAGACTAGCCGCCCAGGCGTTTCTCTAACACATATGGGAACTCCATGAGCCTTACAAGCTCCCCTTTCATTTCACACCGCTGGGATCCATAAGCAAAAGAGCATGATATCAACTAAATAAAGTGCAATGTTGAAAGCGTTCCCCATGATAGCATGTCTCTGCTAATTTACAACTTACAAAACGCAAGCATATACACAACATAGATGGGCACAATGGTTCAAATTTATTAAGTGCAAGAAAAGTAAAGTGTGCCATCAAGTTCGTGAGAGCTTTAATCACTAATTTTCACATAACAAGTTTAATTCAGAAGGTAGATAAAAACATGAATATACTTGGAATAGCAAATGCTAATAGGTAGGTATGGTGGACTCTTTGGAATAACTTGGTTTTATTTGGAGGTGGATGCATGAGTGGAACTCATACTTCGTATGGAGGCTAGCAAAAGATTGGGAGCGACCAACTAAGACAACAATAATGGCTATAATTAGGCAAAGCAACAAAACATGATTAATTAAAGAATAAAATGATATTACAAGTCGAAAACTAAATGATCATAGAGGCTATGGTGACTTGGTATAGTCTTAACATGGTGTGAGCATGCGCCAAGTCAACCCAAATAAAGCATCAAAGGAGAATACCACAATATTATGCTTTTATATGCTAAAACAACACATGATTCTTTCAAGGCACATTAAGCAATCTCAATTGTTTGTAACAAGTCATGCTATAGCAATAATCACTAAGCATAGAGTCAAAAAAATACCAAGCATGACATGATAAAGTCTAAGTCACAGTCAAAAACAAGCTCCCTTTTTACCACTTATAAGCATGAACTTTCCTACTCTTTTCCAATCCAAATCAACTTATTTGAAAACTAATGTATGAATGAGGGGGTCCAACCAATTTATTCAAGCAAACTAAGCAAACGAAAACTAAAAAAAACAAGGACGCTCCAAGAACAACACAATTGTGCATGAAATAATAAAAATGAAGTGTTTGGAAGAAAACCTGAAATTTTTATTGATGAAGAAGGGGATGCCTTGGGCATCCCCAAGCTTTGACACTTGTACTTCTTGAATATTTCTTGGGGTGACACGGGTGGCATTCCCAAGCTTGAGCTTTTGTCCATACTTCATCTTATCACAATGTTCATCGCTACACTTGAATATTTCCTTCAAACAAAACTCCACACAATCTTCATTAGCAACATTAGTGTATTCAAGACAATAAGTCTTTAGGTTCAGTTTCAACACAAATAAAACTTCCATTAAAATACAAGCTACTGTAGAAATTCCTTTTAAAAGTTCAAGAATTTGGCAAGAACTCAAAGAGAAAGAGATTAAGAGGAAAATGCAAATAATGGCAGAAATCTGTTAACAGACCAGCAGGTAAAAACCGATTTTTTTCGAAGACCTTCGATTGCTCAAATCGGAAAGTGCTAAACTAACAAAAGTTAGATAACAACCTGGGGTAGAAGCACAAAACATTACATCTCAATCCGATGAACATGGATTTTTCACGAAGTTTTACAGTGAAGCACACAAATCTGTTTCGAGACAGCAACTTTCCCAAGTCTTACTTCCTTCTCATTAGAGGTTATTCCTGGTACAAAAACCACACAAAAATGATAAGGAGAGGTTATTATTGATGACATAACTTCCAAGACTCAACAAAACTAAAATAATGAAAGTAAAAATATAATGGGTTGTCTCCCAAAAGCTCTTTCTTTATAGCCATTAAGATAGGCATGATAATTTTGATGATGTTCACAGAAGAAATATGAGTTGAAGTAAAAGAGAGAATCAAGAAGAAAATATGGAAAAAAATTAAGTCTAATCCACTTCCTATGAAAAATAATCTTGTAAAGAAACAAGTCATGAAAACACAGAGCAACAAGCATAGGAAAGCAAAACAAGTGCAACTTCAAAATTTTCAACATAAAGAAGGGAAACTTAATATTGTTGAGATACATAAAACCATGTTTACCTCTCTCATAATAACTTTCAGTAGCATCATGAATAAAATTAACAATATAACTATCACATAAAACATTCTTACCATGAGCCACATGCATAAAGGAATTAATACTCCTCACGTAAACATAGTCATTCTTATTAATTGTAATGGGAGGAAATTCAACAAAATAGCTATCATTATTATTCTCATCACCATAATCATCAAATACAGGAGGCATATTGTAATCATAATTAATTTTCTCCTCAATAGTAGGTGGACTGAAAATATCATATTCATTATTGTAATCATCATATATTGGAGGTATAGTATCATCATAAGAAATAGAATAGCTATCCTCCAAAGTGTGTTCGTTTGTAAACATATCATCATTGGAAGGAACATGGATATCACTAATAGTACAACAATTATTAATATCATCATTTTCAGAATTGGTACCAAGGAGATTTTCAATATCAAAAGTAGTGTGCTTTTCCCAATCATGATCACTACTATAGGTAACAGGCATAGGAACATCATCGAGTTCAGACTCATCAAAAACTATAATAGGAGCAACATTCTTAGGGGAAAATACTATTTACTCCCTCCTTTTACTCCTCCTCTTCTTCTTTTTCTTCTCCTCTTTAGGAGGGAGAGGCTTGAAACGAAGCTTCTCCATATACCCTGGTTTATTGTTAGAGACAATGGAAGAAACTTTGGAGGATTCCTTCTTTTCATTAATAAGATCAAAACACATATTAGTCCTGTCATATTTTGGTAAAATCTCATCTTTTATAATATTTTGTATGTAAGTAGTTGTGTGGAAATTATCAACACAATAAAGATGACAACCATGCAGGACGCTATTCATATCAAAAGCACTCATATCTACCAAAGAAGTTTTTCTTGATAATTCTTCACACCCCAAAAATAATGTAAGTTCATCATGCTGATTAGGAATGATCATGTTATCACAATACAAACTTGCAGTAATCATTGGATTAGAAGGGCTATTATTATGGCCTTAAGGTTGAAAAATGAAATGACCCACTTCAAAGCAAAGTTCACAAATAAAAGGATAGAGGGAACAAAGTTTTTTACCAAGATCATTTAGAGCCTTATACCACATTCTAATTTTTTCATTCCTGTGGGTGATACAATATTCTTCTTCAATTTTATTATTCTCACAAGATTTATGTATTCCACAAAAACAAACATGCTTATAAGAAATAGTACTTTCAAAGGTTTGAGCATGTTTATTGCTATCATTAATAACAATTTCATTGTCCATGCAAGTGTCTTTAAAAGGCTCATGATACATGTCCCATTTTTATTTAGGGGCATTAATATGAGAGGCAAAGGCTCTACAACAATCGACAAGAATTTGAGGATCAAGACCATATTTATCACTAAGCTCTTGAAAATAAGCAGTTTCGGTGAAAGACTTAATGCAATCATACTCATAATTTATACATGGTTCTTTACCTTTGTCGTTATCCCAATCTTCGGTATTGCTTTGAATTGTTTCAAGAAGATCCCACTTAGCTTTGACCTCCTTACTTGTGAAGGATCCCTCTAAACAATTATCTAGATTGTCCTTGTAATGTCCTGAAAGCCTTGCATAAAAATTATTAATAACAATATTCCTAGGGAGCTCATGAATGGGACATTTGAGCATTAGTGACTTCAATCTCCCCCATGCTTGGGCAGTACTTTCTCCATCATGAGGATGAAAATTATAAATATAATTCCTATCTTTATGAATTTCATGAGGAGGATAAAATTTAGAGTTAAAGAGAGATTGAAGTTCCTTCCACTCCAAATGATGAGGATCGTCTAGTAGCTCATACCACTCCCTTGCTTTCCCCTTAAGTGATAAAGGGAATAGCTTCCTCTTAACTTGGTTCATTGAAATACCTGCACACTTGAACAACTCGCATAATTCATATATAAAGAGTAAATGATCACCAGGATGGACAGTTCCATCTCCAAAACAATAGTTATTCATAACACGTTCAACAATTTCCATAGGTATTTTAAAAGGGATGCTTTCAATATTTGGATTTAAAATATCACAAGTATCATTAGAATTACCACATATGGGAGATAAAGTATCATCAGAGCAAATTTTCTTGTTTAAAGCTGGGGAACTAAAAGATCATTTTCATAAAAACTAACTTCCCCAACATTAGACGTTTCCATAGCATTAGTAACAAAGGTGTTCAAAAAATTCATACTAATAACAGTGCTATTATCATGCAAAGAAAGTTCCATGGGTTTTTTAATTTTCTTTTCAGACCATTCATGTTCTACCTTAGGAAAAATACTAAAAAGCTCTCTAATTTTGTTGTTGTTCTCCATTAAGCCTAACTAGTGAAAATAAAATCAAGAAACAAAAAGATATAATTGCAGAATCTAAATGAAATAACTTCGAGCACTCACACACCAGCAATAGTACTAGAAGATAGCTTAGTAGCCAGAGGATGTGAGTACCTTTTACCTTACCTCCCCGACAACAGCGCCAGAAAATAGCTTGATGTCTACGCATGCTTCTACTCTTGTAGATAGTGTTGGGCCTCCAAGTGCAGAGGTTTGTAGAAGAGCAGCAAATTTCCCTTAAGTGGATCACCCAAGGTTTATCGAACTCAGGGAGGAAGTGGTCAAAGGTATCCTCTCAAGAAACCCTGCAATCAAGAAACAAGAAGTCTCTTGTGTCCCCAACACACCCAATACACTTGTCAAGTGTATAGGTGCACTAGTTCAGCGAAGAGATAGTGAAATACAAGTAATATGGATGATTATAAGTGGTAATTGCAATCTGAAATAATAGTGGTAGCAAGCAAACATGTAACATGACTGATTTTAAATGGTGTTCAATCCTTAGAAACAAGGCCTAGGGATCATACTTTCACTAGTGGACACTCTCATATAAATATCTTCTCCATATGATGCTACCCTGAACTACTCTCCGGTTGGACGATGTAGGGCTATAACATCACACCTTAAAGTTCACATTCCCCATCTAGATAACCCCTCACTGTCACCTTGAGCCCTAGATGGTTCCAACAAACACCATAATCTCATAGAGACATCCAACTCAAATTATACTCATGATAAGTATTTATATAACCTTAGCCAAAGTGCCACACAGTGTGCACACTATCAACTTCACACACGTGGGGATAAGCAGTGATTCATTAAAGCACTTGAGTAGCAGAATAGATCTATATATTACAAAGGTCATGATCTCAATAAGATCACGGATAGAGAGAGATGAACACATAGCTACTAGTAGAGCCCTTAGCCTCGAGAGAGAAATACTCCCTTCTCATCATGGGAGTCAGCAACGGCGATGGAGATGGTGGTGGAGTCGATGGAGATAGGTCCGGGGGCACTTCCCCGTCCTGGCAGGGTGCTGGAATAGAGACTTCTGTCCCCCGAATCTCCTCTTTGGTGGCAGTGGCACTGTGGAACTTTTCGTGGAATTCTGATCTTGTACTAAGGGTTTTTGTCCCAGGGTACATTTATACGCTAAGAGGCAAGGTTGGTGGGCGTCCGAGGGGACCACAACACCCCCTGGTGTAGCCTGGCCTGGCCCGCGCCACCAGGTGGTGTGGCCAGCCCCTAGCCCCTCTCTGTCTCATCTTTTGGCTCCGTGAGTCTTCTAGTAAATATTGACTTTGTCTTTTGTCTGGTCCAATTTAGAAAATATTTCTTTTCCAGCTTTTCAAAAACCAAAAACAGAAGAAAACAGGCAACTGGCACTATGGCCTCTTGTTAATAGGTTAGTTCCAGAAAATGCATAAAAGTATCTCAAAATGTAGACAAAACATAAGAAAGTAGATATAAAAGAAGCATGGAACATCAAAATTATAGATACGTTTATGACGTATGACACCACTAGAGTCATTGCATGCGTGTTCTTTTCCTAGACCACCACTAGAGTCGTTGCATGTGTGTTATTTTCCTAAACCACCACAGGAGTCATTGCATGTGTGTTCTTTTCCTAAACCAGCACTAGAGTCATTGGATGTGTGTTCATTTCCTAAACCACATTGATCCACTAGAGTCATTGCATGTGTGTTCTTTTCCTAAACCACCACTAGAGCCATTGCATGTGTGTTCCTTTCCTAAACCACCACTAGAGTAATTGAATGTGTGTTCCTTTCCTAAACCACATTAATCCACCAGAGTCATTGCATGTGAGATCTTTTACTAAACCACCACCAGAGTCATTGCATGTGTGTTATTTTCCTAAACTAGCAGCAGAGTTGTTGCATATGTATTCCTTTCCTAAACCACATTGATACACTAGAGTCATTGCATTTGTGTTATTTTCCTAAACCACCACAAGAGTAATTGCATGTCTCTTCTTTTCCTGAACCACTAGGAACCACCCGAGTCATCGCATGTGTGTTATTTTCCTAAAATACCAATAGTCATTGCATACGTCTTCCTTTCATAAACAACATGGATCCACCAGAGTCATTTCATGTTTATTCCTTTCCTAAACCACATGGATCCACCAGATTCATTGCATGTGTGTTCCTTTCCTAAGCCACATTGATTCAGTAGAGTCATTGCATGTGTGTTCTTTTCCTAAACCACCACCAGAGTCATTGCATGTGTGTTCCTTTCATAAACCACATGGATCCACCAGAGTCATTGCATGTGTGTTCGCTTCCTATACCACATGGATCTACCAGAGTCATTGCATGTGTGTTATTTTCCTAAACCACCACCAGAATCATTGCATGTGTCTTCTTTTCCTAAACAACATGGATCCACCAGAGTAATAACATGTCTGTTATTTTCCTAAACCACCACTAGAGTCATTGCATGTGTGTTCCTTTCATAAACCACATGGATCCACCAGAGTCATTGTATGTGTATTCCTTTCCTAGAGGACATGGATCCACTAGAGTCGTTGCATGTGTGTTCCTTTCCTAAACCACATGGATCCACCAGAGTCATTGCAAGTGTGTTCTTTTCCAAACCAAATGGATCCACCAGAGTCATTGCATGTGCGATCCTTTCCTAAACAACATGGATCTGCCAGAGTCATTGCATGTATGTTCCTTTCCTAAACGACATTGATCCACCAGAGTCATTGCATGTGTGTTGTTTTCCTAAACCACCAGTAGAGTCATTGCATGTGTGTTCCTTCCCTAAACAACATTGATCCACCAGAGTTATTGCATGTGTGCTCTTTTCCTAAACCACCAGTAGATCCATTGCATGTGTGTTCCTTTCCTAAACCACCAATAGATTCATTGTATTTGTGTTCCTTTCCTAATCCACCAGAGTCGTTGCATGTGTGTTATTTTAGTAAAACACCACTAGAGTCATTTCATGTGTGTTTGTTTCCTAAACCACATGGATCCACGAGAGTCATTGCATGTGTCTTACTTTCCTAAACCACCACCAGGGTCATTGCATGTGTGTTCTTTTCCTAAACCACTAGCAAAGTAATTGCATATGTGTTCATTTACTAAACCACATTGATCCACTAGAGTCATTGCATGTGTGTTTTTTTCCTAAACCACCACCAAAGTAATTGCATGTGTCTTGTTTTCCTGAACCACATGGAACCACCTGAGTCATTGCATGTGTCTTATTTTACTAAACCACCACTAGATTAATTGCATGCGTGTTCCTTTCCTAAACCCCATGGATCCACCAGACTCATTCCATGTGTTTTTTATTAAACCACACGGATCCACCAGAGTCATTGAAAGTGTATTATTTTCCTAAACCACATGGATCCACCACAGCAATTGCATGTGTGTTCCTTTTCTAAACTAGACAGATCCACCAGAGTCATTGCATGTGTATTATTTTCCTAAACCAGCACCATAGTCATTGCGTGTGTGTTCTTTTCCTAAACCAGCACCAGAGTCGTTGCATGTGTGTTTGTTTCATAAACCACATGGATCCACTAGAGTCATTACATGTGTGTTCCTTTCCTTAACCACATGGATCCCCCAGAATCATTGCATGTGGTTCCTTTCCTAAAGCACATCGATCCACCAGTACCATTGCATGTGTGTTCTTTTCCTAAACCACCACTAGAGTCATTGCATGCGTGTTCCATTCATAAATCACATGGATCCACCAGAGTCATTGCATGTGTGTTCCTTTCCTAAACCACATGGATCCACCAGAGTCATTGCATGTGCGTTCTTCTCCTAAACCACCACTAGAGTCATTACATGTGTGTTCTTTTCCTAAACCACCACCAGAGTCATTGCATGTGTGTTCTTTTCCTAAACCACCACCAGAGTCATTACATGTGTGTTCTTTTCCTAAACCACCACCAGAGTCATTGCATGTGTGTTCTTTTCCTAAACCACCACTAGAGTCATTGCATGTGTGTTACTTTCCAAAACCACATTGATGCACCAGAGTCATTGCATGTGTGTTCTTTTCCTAAATCACCACTAGAGTCATTACATTTTTGTTCCTTTCCTAAACCACCACTAGAGTCATTGCATGTGTGTTCCTTTCATAAACCACATTGATCCACCAAAGTCATTACATTTTTGTTCCTTTCCTAAACCACCACTAGAGTCATTGCATGTGTGTTCCTTTCATAAACCACATTGATCCACCATAGTCATTGCATGTGTGTTCCTTTCCTAAACCACATTTATGCACCAGAGTCATTGCATGTGTGTTCTTTTCCTAAACCACCACTAGAGTTATTGCATTTGTGTTCCTTTCCTAAACCACCACTAGAGTCATTGCATGTGTGTTCTTTTCATAAACCACATCAATCCACCAGAGTCATTGCATGTGTGTTCTTTTCCAAAACCACCACCAGAGTCATTGCATGTGTGTTACTTTGCTAAACAACATGGATCCAGTAGAGTCATTGCATGTGTGTTCCTTACTTAAACCGCCACCAGAGTCATTGCATGTGTGTTCTTTTCCCAAACCACCACCAAAGTCATTGCATGTGTGTTACTTTGTTAAACCACATGGATCCACTAGAGTCATTGCATGTGTGTTCCTTATCTAAACCACCACCAGACTCATTGCATGTGTGTTCCTTTCCTAAACCACATGGATCCGCCAGAGTCATTGCATGTATGTTCCTTTCCTAAACCACATTGATCCACCAGAGGCATTACATGTGTGTTGTTTTCCTAAACCACTAGTAGAGTCATTGCATGTGTGTTCCTTCCCTAAACAATTGATCCACCAGAGTTATTGCATGTGTTCTCTTTTCCTAAACCACCAGTAGATCCATTGCATGTGTGTTCCTTTCCTAAACCACCAATAGATTCATTGCATTTGTGTTCCTTTCCTAATCCACTAGAGTCGTTGCATGTGTGTTATTTTAGTAAAACACCACTAGAGTCATTGCATGTGTGTTTGTTTCCTAAACCACATGGATCCACGAGAGTCATTGCATGTGTCTTACTTTCCTAAACCAGCACCAGGGTCATTGCATGTGTGTTCTTTTCCTAAACCACTAGCAAAGTAATTGCATATGTGTTCATTTCCTAAACCACATTGATCCACTAGAGTTATTGCATGTGTGTTATTTTCCTAAACCACCACCAAAGTAATTGCATGTGTCTTCTTTTCCTGAACCACATGGAATCACCTGATTCATTGCATGTGTGTTATTTTACTAAACCACCACTAGATTAATTGCATGCGTGTTCCTTTCATAAACCACATGGATCCACCAGAGTCATTGCATGTGTGTTCCTTTCCTAAACCACATGGATCCACCAGAGTCATTCCATGTGTTTTTTATTAAACCACACGGATCCACCAGAGTCATTGAAAGTCTTTTATTTTCCTAAACCACATGGATCCACCAGAGCCATTGCATGTGTGTTCCTTTTCTAAACTAGACAGATCCACCAGAGTCATTGCATGTGTGTTATTTTCCTAAACCAGCACCATAGTCATTGCGTGTGTGTTCTTTTCCTAAACCACCACCAGAGTCGTTGCATGTGTGTTTGTTTCATAAACCACATGGATCCACTAGAGTCATTACACGTGTGTTCCTTTCCTTAACCACATGGATCCACCAGAATCATTGCATGTGGTTCCTTTCCTAAAGCACATAGATCCACCAGTACCATTGGATGTGTGTTCTTTTCCTAAACCACCACCGGAGTCATTGCATGTTGTTCTTTTCCTAAACCACCACTAGAGTCATTGCATGCGTGTTCTGTTCATAAATCACATGGATCCACCAGAGTAATTGCATGTGTGTTCCTTTCCTAAACCACATGGATCCACCAGAGTCATTGCATGTGTGTTCTTCTCCTAAACCACCACTAGAGTCATTACATGTGTGTTCTTTTCCTAAACCACCACTAGAGTCATTGCATGTGTGTTCTTCTCCTAAACCACCACTAGAGTCATTACATGTGTGTTCTTTTCCTAAACCACCACTAGAGTCATTGCATGTGTGTTACTTTCCAAAACCACATTGATGCACCAGAGTCATTGCATGTGTGTTCTTTTCCTAAATCACCACTAGAGTCATTACATTTTTATTCCTTTCCTAAACCACCACTAGAGTCATTGCATGCGTGTTCCTTTCATAAACCACATTGATCCACCAGAGTCATTACATTTTTGTTCCTTTCCTAAACCACCACTAGAGTCATTGCATGTGTGTTCCTTTCATAAACCACATTGATCCACCAGAGTCATTGCATGTGTGTTCCTTTCCTAAACCACATTTATGCACCAGAGTCATTGCATGTGTGTTCTTTTCCTAAACCACCACTAGAGTTATTGCATTTGTGTTCCTTTCCTAAACCACCACTAGAGTCATTGCATATGTGTTCTTTTCATAAACCACATCAATCCACTAGAGTCATTGCGTGTGTGTTCTTTTCCCAAACCACCACCAGAGTCATTGCATGTGTGTTACTTTGCTAAACCACATGGATCTAGTAGAGTCATTGCATGTGTGTTCCTTTCTTAAACCGCCACCAGAGTCATTGCATGTGTGTACTTTTCCTAAACCACCACCAGACTCATTGCATGTGTGTTCCTTTCCTAAACCACATGGATCGACCAGAGTCATTGCATGTGTGTTCTTTTCCTAAACCACCACTAGAGTAATTGCATGTGTGTTCTTTTCATAAACCACATCGATCCACCAGAGTCATTGCATGTGTGTTCTTTTCCCAAACCACCACCAGAGTCATTGCATGTGTGTTACTTTGCTAAACCACATGGATCCACTAGAGTCATTGGATGTGTGTTCCTTACCTAAACCACCACTAGAGTCATTGCATGTGTGTTCTTTTCCTAAACCACCACCAGACTCATTGCATGTGTGTTCCTTTCCTAAACCACATGGATCGACCAGAGTCATTGCATGTGTGTTCTTTTCCGAAACCACCACTAGAGTAATTGCATGTGTCTTCTTTTCCTAAAGCCCATGGATCCACCAGAGTCATTATATGTGTGTTCCTTTCATAAACCACCACCAGCGTCATTGCATGTGTGCTCCTTTCCCACCAGAGGCATTGAGTGTGTGTTCCTTTCCTAAACCACATGGATCCACTAGAGTCATTGCAAGTCTATTCTTTTCCTAAACCACATGGATCCACCAGACTCATAGCAGATGTGTTCATTTCTTAAACCACATGGATCCACCAGAGGCATGGCATGTGTGTTATTTTCCTAAGCCACCACCAGAGTCATTGCTTGTGTGTTCTTTTCCTAGTCCACCACCAGAGTCGTTGCACGTGTGTTCCTTCCATAAACCACATGGATCCACTAGAGTCATTGCATGTTTGTTCCTTTCCTAAAGCACATGGATCCACCAGAATCATTGAATGTGGTTCCTTTCCTAAAGCACATCGATCCACCAGTACCATTGCATGTGTGTTCTTTTCCTAAACAACCACCAGAGTCATTGCATGTTGTTCTTCTCCTAAACCACCACTAGAGTCATTGTATGCGTGTTCTGTTCATAAACCACATGGATCCACCAGACTCATTGCATATGTGTTCCTTTCCTAAACCACATGGATCCACCAGAGTCATTGCATGTGTATTCCTTTCCTAAACCACATTTATGCACCAGAGTCATTGCCTGTGTGTTCTTTTCCTAAACCACCACTAGAGTCATTGCATTTGTGTTCCTTTATTAAACGACCACTAGAGTCATTGCATGTGTGTTCCTTTCATAAACCACATCGATCCACCAGAGTCATTGCATGTGTGTTCTTTTCCCAAACCAGCACCAGAGTCATTCCATGTGTGTTACTTTGCTAAACCACATGGATCCACTAGAGTCATTGCATGTGTGTTCCTTACCTAAACCACCACCAGAGTCATTGCATGTGTGTTCTTTTCCAAAACCACCACCAGACTCATTGCATGTGTGTTCCTTTCCTAAACCACATTGATCGACCAGAGTCATTGCATGTGTGTTCTTTTCCGAAACCACCACTAGAGTAATTGCATGTGTCTTCTTTTCCTAAAGCCCATGGATCCACCAGAGTCATTATATGTGTGTTCCTTTCATAAACCACCACCAGAGTCATTGCATATGTGGTCCTTTCCCACCAGAGTCATTGAGTGTGTGTTCCTTTCCTAAACCACATGGATCCACTAGGGTCATTGCAAGTCTGTTCTTTTCCTAAACCACATGGATCCACCAGACTCATAGCAGATGTGTTCCTTTCTTAAACCACATGGATCCACCAGAGGCATTGCATGTGTGTTATTTTCCTAAGCCACCACCAGAGTCATTGCATGTGTGTTCTTTTCCTAAACCACCACTAGAGTCATTGCATGTGTGTTCCTTTCATAAATCACATGGATCCACCAGAGTCATTGCATGTTTGTTACTTTCCTAAACCATATGGATCTACCAGAGTCATTGCATGTGTGTTCTTCTCCTAAACCACATGGATGCACCAGAGTCATTGTAAGCGTGTTCTTTTCCTAAACCACATGGATCCACTAGAGTCATTGCATGTGTGTCCCTTTCCTAAACCACATGGATCCATCAGTGTCATTGCATGTGTGTTATGTTCCTAAACCACCACTAGAGTAATTGCATCCGTGTTCCTTTCATAAACCACATGGATCCACCAAAGTCATTGCATGTGTGTTCCTTTCCTAAACCACATGGATCCACTAGAGTCATTCCATGTGTGTTTTTTCTTAAACCACATGGATCCACCAGAGTCATTGCATGTGTGTTCTTTTCCTAAACCACCACTCGAGTCATTGCATTTGTGTTCCTTTCATAAACGACCACTAGAGTCATTGCATGTGTGTTCCTTTCATAAACCACATCGATCCACCAGAGTCATTGCATGTGTGTTCTTTTCCCAAACCACCACCAGAGTCATTGCATGTGTGTTACTTTGCTAAACCACATGGATCCACTAGAGTCATTGGATGTGTGTTCCTTACCTAAACCACCACCAGAGTCATTGCATGTGTGTTCTTTTCCAAAACCACCACTAGACTCATTGCATGTGTGTTCCTTTCCTAAACCACATGGATCGACCAGAGTCATTGCATGTGTGTTCTTTTCCGAAACCACCACTAGAGTAATTGCATGTGTCTTCTTTTCCTAAAGCCCATGGATCCACCAGAGTCATTATATGTGTGTTCCTTTCATAAACCACCACCAGAGTCATTGCATGTGTGCTCCTTTCCCACCAGAGGCATTGAGTGTGTGTTCCTTTCCTAAACCACATGGATCCACTAGAGTCATTGCAAGTCTATTCTTTTACTAAACCACATGGATCCACCAGACTCATAGCAGATGTGTTCATTTCTTAAACCACATGGATCCACCAGAGGCATGGCATGTGTGTTATTTTCCTAAGCCACCACCAGAGTCATTGCTTGTGTGTTCTTTTCCTAGTCCACCACCAGAGTGGTTGCACGTGTGTTCCTTCCATAAACCACATGGATCCACTAGAGTCATTGCATGTTTGTTCCTTTCCTAAAGCACATGGATCCACCAGAATCATTGAATGTGGTTCCTTTCCTAAAGCACATCGATCCACCAGTACCATTGCATGTGTGTTCTTTTCCTAAACAACCACCAGAGTCATTGCATGTTGTTCTTCTCCTAAACCACCACTAGAGTCATTGCATGCGTGTTCTGTTCATAAACCACATGGATCCACCAGACTCATTGCATATGTGTTCCTTTCCTAAACCACATGGATCCACCAGAGTCATTGCATGTGTATTCCTTTCCTAAACCACATTTATGCACCAGAGTCATTGCCTGTGTGTTCTTTTCCTAAACCACCACTAGAGTCATTGCATTTGTGTTCCTTTACTAAACGACCACTAGAGTCATTGCATGTGTGTTCCTTTCATAAACCACATCGATCCACCAGAGTCATTGCATGTGTGTTCTTTTCCCAAACCAGCACCAGAGTCATTCCATGTGTGTTACTTTGCTAAACCACATGGATCCACTAGAGTCATTGCATGTGTGTTCCTTACCTAAACCACCACCAGAGTCATTGCATGTGTGTTCCTTTCCTAAACCACATGGATCTACCAGAGTCATTGCATGTGTGTTCTTTTCCTAAACCAACACTAGAGTAATTGCATGTGTCTTCTTTTACTAAAGCACATGGATCCACCAGAGTCATTATATGTGTGTTACTTTCATAAACCACCACCAGAGTCATTGCATGTGTGTTCCTTTCCCACCAGAGTCATTGAATGTGTGTTCCTTACCTAAACCACATGGATCCACTAGAGTAATTGCAAGTCTGTTCTTTTCCTAAACCACATGCATCCACCAGAGTCATAGCAGATGTGTTCCTTTCCAAAACCACATGGATCCACTAGAGTCATTGCAAGCCTGTTCTTTTCCTAAACAACATGCATCCACCAGAGTCATAGTAGATGTGTTCCTTTCCTAAACCACATGGATCCACCAGAGGCATTGCATGTGTGTTGTTTTCCTAAGCCACCAAGAGAGTCATTGCATGTGTGTTCTTTTCCTAAACCACCACCAGAGTCATTGCATGTTTGTTCCTTTCATAAACCACATGGATCCGCTTGAGTCATTGCATGCGTGTTCCTTTCATAAACCACATGGATCCACCAGAGTCATTGCATGTGTGTTCCTCTCCTAAACCACATGGATGCACCAGAGTCATTGTAAGTGTGTTCTTTTCCTAAACCACATGGATCCACTAGAGTCATTGCATGTGTGTCCCTTTCCTAAACCACATGGATCGATCAGTGTCATTGCATGTGTGTTATTTTCCTAAACCACCACTAGAGTAATTGCATGCGTGTTCCTTTCATAAACCACAGGGATCCACCAAAGTCATTGCATGTGTGTTACTTTCCTAAAGCCCTTGGATCCACCAG